>CAUYRT010018218.1:0-35329 GCA_963574885.1 Lepilemur ruficaudatus | reverse complement strand
GGGGAAAAACTACAAAGCATTTACAGTACAATGTTTACAGTCACAATTTGTAGTGAGCTGATTTCCCAAAATATATTACCACTCAAGTTGACTTATCTTGTTACATTCAAAAACCTACTCTGTCAAAGTAGTCCATAGAGTACATATTCACTGAAAATCATTTAATTGTACACTTAAAATGAAGTGTTGGTTGTACATAGATACAGTTGGAGCACTATGCAAAGAATTCTTGAAGAAGACCCCCAAAGGAATCACTGCAACAACAAAAATAAACAAATGGGATTTGATCAAATTAAAAAGCTTCTGCACAGCCAAGGAAACTATCAGTAGAGTGAATAGACAACCTACAGAATAGGAGAAAATATTTGCTTTCTACACATCCAATAAAGGTCTGTTAACAAGAATCTATCTAGAACTTAAAAGAATCAAGAAGGAAAAAATCAAACAACCCCAACAATAATAAATGGGCAATGGAAATGAACAGAGACTTCTCCAAAGAAGACAGAATAATGGCCAGCAAACATATAAAAAAAAATGCTCATCATCTCTAATCATTAGAGAAATGCAAATCAAAACCACAATGAGATATCACCTAACCCCAGTGAGATTGGCCTCTATCAAAAAATCCCAAAACAACAAATGCTGGCAAGGTTGTGGAGAGACAGGAACACTCTTACACTGCTGGTGGAACTGCAAATTAGTGCAACCTTTGTGGAAAAGAATTTGGAGATTCCTCAAAGAGCTAAAAATAAAATACCATTTGATCCAGCAATAGCATTATTAGGCATCTACCCCAAAAGAGCATAAGACATTCCATAATAAAGACACCTGTACCCGAATGTTTATGGCAGCACAATTCACTATTGCAAGGATGTGGAAACAACCCAAGTGCCCGTCAATTCATGAGTGGATTATTAAAATTTGGTATATGTATACAATGGAATATTACTCAATTTTAAGAAATGACAGTGATGTAGCACCACTTATATTATCCTGGATTGAGCTTGAGCCCATTATCTGAAGTGAGGTGACACAGGATCGGAAGAATGGGCTCCACATGTACTCACCATCAAATTGGTACTGACTGATTAACACTGTGGCACTCAGATGGTGGTGGTGTTCTCCAGGGATTAGGGAGTTGGGGAGGTAGACTCACAACTGAGGGATGCGGTGAGCATTGTGGAGGGGAGGGGCATACCTCTAACCCTTGCTACAGAGAGGCAAAGATATAAAATGTAACCAAAATATTTGTACTCTCATATTTTCCTGAAATAAAAAAAAATTATACATAACCTTGGCAGTCTGGAAAGTCTGGAAGAATGTGTGCATGCTCAAGGGTGCATTCTCTAAAGTGTTATCATACAGGCAAAATTCATGCTATAAACTCTAGACTAAATGGATGTTGAGGGGATATAAATTCCTTAAACTGTGGTAACAGCTTCCAATTTACTATCACAGTTTCAGCACTTTATACCTTAAACATATTAAATTGTAAAGGGTAAATATGTAGCAGGCCAGTGGGACTTCAGCACAAATTTTTATCAATAAGTGGTTTATGCTAACTCTGGAAAATCCCTAGGTAGTTAGGCAAAGAGGTAAAAATGAACAAACACAACAACCTGAAGAAGTTCACCAGAGACTTCACATTGCAATGGAAATAGACTTCACAGAGTTAGCTGGATCACTAAATGAACACACAAGGACATTATCGTTGAAGGGGTGGGGAAAGTTAGGATTCATATTCAGACATGTATTTGATGTCCTAGAGCAAAGTTTAAGATAATACCAAAGTTACTAATGGGATTAAATTGTGACACTTGGAAACATCCATTTAATACAAAAGAAGACAGTAAAATAGGAACACAGAAACAAAAAGACATAAGACATATATGAAACAAAAATGAAAATGACAGATGTAAACTCAACTATAGCAATAATAATGGAAATGTGAAGGAATTAATAATCAGGCAACATACAGAGATTAACAAGCTGTATTTTTAAAAAAAAAAAAAGAAAGAAAAGAAGAATCAGCTCTTGGCTGTCTGTATAAAATATACTTCAGAGCCAAAGACCTGAATAGGTTAAAATTAAGATAATTGAAAAAGATGTATTATGAAACAGTAACATAAGGAGAGGCTATACTGATTTGAAAAATTAGACCATGGAACAAAAGTTTTATTAAAGATGAAGGAGGATAATCTTGAAAAATATATTTGGAAAACTCACATTTCTCTATTTCAAAACTCACTACACAGCCAGATTAATCGAGATTGTGTGGTATCAGGATAAAGACATAGATGATGATACAGATAGATATGAATAATAAAGTTATAGGTATAGGTACAGTAAATGGAGTAGAATTGACAGTCCAGTAATACCCCTTTTATATTCAGATTAATTGATTTTTGGCAATGACACCAAGACAGGTAGGGAAATAATATTCTTTTCAACAAATGGTGTAGAGACAATATCTACATGCAAAATAATGAATTCAAACTCCTACCTCACACCATATACAAAAAATTTACTAAAAATGGATCATGGATTTACATGTAAATGCTAGAAATGTTAAATCTTATAGGCATACAAATGAATAAATATGATCTTGATAATGGTTAGATAATTATTTCTTAGGTATGGTACCAAAAACACATGTGATAAAAGAAAAATAGATAAATTGAGTTACATTGAAATCAAAATACTTGTATTGCAAATGATGTCATCAAGAAAATGAAAAGACAACCCATATAATTGGAGAATCTGGGAAGTATTGCTATCAGTCAGAGGAAGCTCAAAATAAGGATTTCAATTCTATATTCTATTCTAAGTGATAGTAACAAATCCATCTTAAGGGTATATTCAAATTTTATGTTCTGGTTTATTAGATCTTAGTTTTTCTCACAGATTAGATATGTTTTCAAGTAACACAAGAACCACTGCCTCAAAATGTAAAATACTTTGTTATTAATTCCAACAAGCAGTGTGATCTAACATTAACTTTTAGTTGGATTTTTGCTGTTGTCTTAAAAATGCATCTTGCATAATGTATTAAAATATGGATTAAATCAAAAGGCATAATGTTAACATCCAACTCTGTTGTTTATTCAAGTCAATCTACTTATATATACAAATCTGATATTTACTTCTTAAAATATTTAACAGGCATAAGTGCCCATAAATCAGTTATGACAATCATTGTTAAAGCAATCAATAGTAAGGAATATGCATTAATTCACATAATATTGATAGGCTCATGAACCTGCATCAGTCTTCCGTGAAGTAAGAAAAATGAGACATCTTCCAAAAAAAATCAATATTTTTCTTTTTATGTCATTCACTTCAAGATTATCAATAATACGTTACTTTTTTACCTTATGTGTCAATGGTCTAATTTTTAAATACAGGCATCTTTACATTTTAATGTAAAATGATAATCTGCAAGGGAACGAGAATTTAAATGTCATCCAACAGAAATATTTTTTAAAGCGTACTGTTCAAAATAAATACATATGTGTGTATATATATTTGCACACACATAAACCTATGATATTGTATATTTGTGTGCAACAGCATAAGAAAGCTCTTTCTCTTAAAATGCACCCTTGCCCCCAAGGAAAATGCTCATTTATTTTATTCTGAAGGTAAATCACATGAAGAAAATAACAGAAATTTCAGTGCACATCTTTTTTAACATTTGTGAACTGGGACGTTACACAGGTATGTACTTAGGTAAAAATACAAAATGTGAAATTACAGCACCCATTCATCAAAAAGGAAACATTTTAATTGGTTATAGGTGGAAAATATCTACTTGACAGTCAGTTTCTCACTTTCACGTAAGTGCTTTGCTGCTTGGATGCCTAATCTTGTTTAGTGTAGGGAAAGTAATTTGACATGAAAGTACCTAGATGGCTGCCGAAAATTAATTGCCAATTAAAAAAGAAAAATGTTTGTGCTACTCTATAAACAAGCCAACGTATAAACCTTTCAGTCTTGTTGCTTTATTTATGTCTTGATAGATCTGGTTTCAAGCTATTTGCATACAATTTACAAATTCATATTATAATTCTCCGGTATATTTATGATTTTATAGTTGTATATATTTTACCTCCATGAGAAATATTTATTTCTGCATGCTTCTGTTGCTTATTATTTAACAAAAACATCACATTGCATCTGATAGTTTATGTGTCTTCTTTACAATAAGACATTTTTATTTGAAAAAGGAAAAGAAAATACCACCACCAATAGGCACAGATTGAGCACATGGAAGTGTGTACACAACACATACACACACACCCCCCTCCTACCGCCACTACCGCAGAAATTCTGCCTTCTTAATTTAGAAAATACACCACACCCTTTTTTCCTCTATGTTAGTCTATAAAACATTAAGGATAATAATAATTTTTCAGAGGTAAGAGGAAACTTTCCCATATGAAAAAACTGTCTTTGAGAAATAAAAGGATTCTTAGAAGTTTAATACTTAAAACCTCTTGTTCATTTGGAAATCTGAATTGGCAAAAAGGGAAGCCTATCACAATCTTAGCTGTCTCCCCTACAAGGGTAACTTTGGATTGAAGTTAAAACCTGGAGCCATTATAATTAGAGAAAATCAAATGATGAGGGGAAACTGCAATGTTCTTAAAATATTAGAAGAGAAATCAGTGATAATACCTATAGGAAAAGTGGAGAAATATTGTAGAAATAAATTATATTTGAACCTAGATACGATATGAACATGTCCAGATATGCACAGCAATATGAAATATAAAATAATGTAAAAATAAAAGACAAAACTCAATCCAGCCCTCTATGACATAGAGCTATATAATGCATAGGAGTATAAGTCATATTGCATGTGACTGCTGCACTTTTAAAAATCCAACTTGATAGTCTCACCTAGTAAAGATTGCAATTTTAACTTTTGAAATAACTAACAAAGACCTTTTCCTTTGACATTTGATTCGTTGATTTGTAAGGTCATGTTTATAATTAGCACTTATCATACTTAATATCTGCCACACTTTTATACCTCCCATCTTGAAATTTTGGCATTTTTTTTGTTATGTAATATTGCCAGTGACATTAAAAGCTCATTTATTTCCTATCAAGCATTATTTTAAAAATCTAATTTCCAAATATATTTCAAAAATAATAACAGGAACTTCTGCATTTTATTATTTAGAAATAAAAGTAACTTTCTTATTAAGAAATAAATAAAACGATATATATTTTTCACCTGTACCAGCAAACTAGACCCAATTCACTGGCATTCTTAATTCCATTATTAATGATCTTTCTCACAATCACTCTGTTTTCTAACCATAGGGTTATCTTTTCCTTGTTCCTATAATGAATTGGGGAAGAAAAGCCAGGAGAGATGCCAGAGATGTTACATCCCCAATATCCCTGTCTTTTATGAGCCTTTCATCACTTAGAAACTAAACTATTGCAAAAGCAGCCAAGAATATATTTTAATATTTATTGATTTCCTATTATATGTCTTATACTCTGAGAGCTGCCTTTACACAGATTATCTCATTAGTCTTCTGCAAAGTGGGTATTAATAGCTCTAATACTGTGAGAAAGAATGCTGTAAGTCTTCTCTGAGTACAATGTTACCCTGCCTTTGCGTTCATAGGTCTACAGAACAGTTTCTTAATCTACATCTTCTTAGTCTTAATTCCTCTACTTTTTAAGACATACTTTCAAACAATATCGCAGGTAAAATAGTTGCTTACCACTCCCCAGACATGCATCAGTGAACATCTGCTCCAAAATCAATTTCGATAGATAGTTTGGAGGGGAAATTTATATGTCTTCATATTATAAAATATATATATTAACCTATTATTATAGGATCTAGTTTGGAACTTGGCATATAAAGCACCATATATTCTGAAGTGAAAAATATTTGCGCATTCACACATTCACAGAGAAACACCTGGATCTTTATATTTCATCTTGGTCATTTTTCCTTTAGAACTATTCCCTGAGACTATTTGTAAAAGTGTTGCAGGCTATCTCAATTCATATATATTGGGTTATCATACCACTAACACAACTAACGTAGGAAGCTCATTGTGTACGCATTTTTGATCCAAAATGCCCTGCAGAATTGATATTTCATGATGTTGATTGATCTGAGAGCAAAATAAGTTTATAGCCAGTTTAAAGTTGTCCAGAAGAATTTTCACATATTTGACATTTAATAAATTTATTATGTATCTTAAACTTTGATGAAATATATATGTTTAACTTTCTCACAAGAACAGATGTAGTAGAAAGAAGTTTGTGATTAGAATCAGAAAACTTTGGTCTCAATACTGAATCAGCTACCATAATTTGTGTGTCCATATGTGAATCACTTAAGCTCATTAAGCTTTTACTTGTGAACTTGAGGAACAGGATATTTGAACTACAAATCTCTCTGGTGGTTTTGAGGAACAAATGGGATAATGTGTGATAAAATGTCTTGTAAATTATAAAACCCTGCATAAATATGTTGTTGTGTTTACTGGTGGTTTCTGGCCAAGCATGCTCTGGACATTTTGACCAGATATTCTGACAGATTTGACAACTGAACTTCAAAGAAAGGATATAAGACTAAAATAGGCCCCTTTAGACATCTTTGCATTTAATCTTTCTAACGACTACCACATTGCTTGATGTAGCAATAGAAGCAAAATCTCTCTTTGATATCAGTTCCAAAATTCTTCATTCCAAATAAAAAAAGAGAAACATCTCCGAAGGTGCTCTGTGATAGCACTACCCTCTGCCATGCCAGATTATTTAGCATAGATTCATGCTAACCATGAATTGATCACATGCTCCTCTAATTGTTTCCTCTTCCGTATTACTAATATAAATTTTGTTTCCCTTCACCACATTATATGTTGCTGCTATGAATGAAGATGGGGTAACAAATCATTTTGAACATTTTAAAGATATAAAAGTTTTAAAACAAAAAAATTCTTACTATTGTGCTAATGGCAGATCTTTTTATTGTGCTTCTTATTTGGTTCATGTGAGTAATACATATATACTCTGGCGAATCTTCATTGTCTTTCAAAATTAAGAACTTAAAAGATTATACAGATAGGCTTCACTTCCAAAAATAGCTTACAGGTTATACTGAGTTTTCTGTATTTGTTTTTTACTCTTTTGTATTTGCTTCTGATAGCTTGAGATCAAATATTGAGTGTGTGTGTGTGTCTGTGCATAGAATTTAAGAACCACAATCATATATAGATTGCACTATTTCAAAGACTGTTATTTGCAAATTTACTTTTGTAAAGTTTGTTTCTCTTAGATGTACGAATTTGGAAAATGCAACATGATACCAAAAGGAGTAAAGCTTTTAAATCTACAGGACACTAATCATGAGGTATAGATGATTTATAACTTTTTAAAAGAAAACACACTTAAGTTTTACTTCGTAAATTACGGAAACTTTATTTTTATGCATTAATAACTCATTTAAGCTACCACATGCCCTTTGACATGCCTTTTGGATTGAGGTAGCAGCACACATTAAACTATTTCAAACAATATTGTATTTCTCAGATATCAACCATTAATGAGTGGCTGAGTATTTTACATATGCTATTTTAACTATCTTAAAGTAGACAGTAAAATTCAATTTAGGACATTAAAACTATCTTTCCCTACTAAATAAACCATAGGTGTCCCCTACACTACTGACACTAATGTAATTATTATTAGCTTGCAATTCTTATCTGAGACAGTTATATAGATAAAGTAAGCCCTAAGTAACATTAAATCGGCCAATTTGACATTCTTCTCAGTAATGACCCTGACATGGCTGTTTTGCTGCAGAATATGGGTATGATTAAGTAATAGCAGGTGGGTCTTTACTGACATTAGTTATTTACAAGTCGCTTATTCTTACTTTATCTGAGCTCTTTAGGTCATAGATAATGGATATTTATTAAACCTTTTTGAACATTCTAGAGAGTCTCCTAAAGATGTAGATATAGATATGTAGCTATATAGACCCCAGCTTGTTTACAAAAGATTTTTACAATGATATCTTATGAAACTGAAGTCTAATATAATCACAAATACTCAGATCTGTTTCATTCACAGACATTTTCTTAAACTCACATTTGCAAGTTAGAATTTTATCCATTGATAGAGTGTTTTTTAAAATTATTTTCTCATTATCCAATGAAAATTTCACACAGTCACATTGGAAAGCTCTTAACATTTTACATAATTTCGTTTTGAACTTATAATCTATCTCTTCATCATTCTTTATATATAAATGAAAATAATAATCTCTTTCTGATCATTTTATGACATTGTTATGATTCATTTTTTTTTAAAGACAGAGGTGCATGAAAGTACTTTGGAAACAAAATGTTTCTATTATGAATTGGAGAATTAGAAGATTTCCATTGTAGAACTTGCAGCAATAACCCAGGAACAGGATTAGCAATAAAAAAGCTTCTCTTTAATGGATATCGTTAGTGAATTCCCCAATTAAGTAAGAGGTCTTCAGGTTGGAATTTAATTGCTCTGTGTAGCGAGCCACACCTTAGATACAGAGGTTTCAATTCCCACATAATATGTGTGTGAGGGCTGAGGTGAAAAGAATTGCCACACAACACACCCATACCCAAGGAAGTAATTAGACTTGATCACTGAAATCCACGCCCAGTTTTGAATAAAAGTTTCAGAAATATTTCTTATTTCGAACAACATATCAGCTAATTCTCATGAAAACTCAGACCTCTCTCTGCATCTAAGTAAATTTACTGGATATTCAGTGGACTGAGTCATAGCAAAATATTCCCTCTTAAATAGTCGATTTTTGTTTTAATAATGCTGTATAACAACAGTTTCTAAAAATCTCTGTGGCTTACAACATTAACATTTTTTTTGCACATAGATCTACGGAGTTAATGTAGTGCCTGTGTCTCAGTCTGTAGATTGGGCTCAGATCAGCTCTGCTTATGTTTCACCTCAGAATGATATGGTTTGGATTTCTGTCCCCTCCAAACCTCATGTCAAAATTTAATACCCAATGTGGCAATGTTAGGAGGTGAGGTCTGGTGGGAGGTGTTTGGGTCATGGGGATGGATGCCTCATGAATTGATTAATGCCCTTCCTGGCAATGAATGAGCTCTCCTTCTACTAGTTCCTGGGAAAGCTGGTTGTTAAAAAGAGCCCGACACTCCTCCCTTCCTCTCTTGCCATGTGATCTCTTTGCATACCCAGGCTTCCCTTCAGCTTTCTGCCATGACTTCAACAGCCTGACCCTCTCCCCAGGTACAGATGCCCAGTCTTGAACTTTGCAGCCGTTAGAATTGTAGACCAAATAAACTTTTCTTTATAAACTACCCAATCTCAGGTATTCGGTTATGCCAACGCTGAACAGACTAAGACTAGGATCAAGATGGAGCAGTCACTCCAAGGCATTTTTATTTTCGTGATGTAGAGCAGGACAGCTGGAGTGTAACCTAAACCAGGCAAGTCCATGGAAGCACGTTAAAAGCCAGCTCATCATTCACTGGCCAAAGCAAATTACATGACCAAGCCCAAAGTCAAAGGCAGGGTCCACTATAAACTGTAGCAAGAGCAAAGGTAAAAAAAAAATTCTAAACAAATGATACAATCCACTAAATCCTCAAAAGTGAAAGACAAATGAGGGCACTTATATACTACCTACCATGAAAAAAAGTCACAATACTGTGGTAAGACTAAGAGTTCAGAGGCAACATAAGATACTTTTGTTATATCTTTAAGATATTTAGTGAGTAATCTGACAACTGCAGTCTTTTAGTCAGGTCATTGTTGGGAGATAATTCTCTCTGGGTCTTTACATAATGCAAGCAAGGCACTGGCTGCCCTTTGTCCAGGATTACCTTTTAAAGGATTTTTGCATAGCAAACAGCCTTGGAAGATAGGCATAATGTCTCACTCTGGAGCTAAGGGCAAGCATGCTTAAAGCTTAATGTCCATATGTGCTTAAACAAAAAATAGTAATTATTAGTTATTACTTTTTATAATCATATATATTATTTATATTATAATTATTATTTTTCAGAATCACATATACTTTATATGTAAATCAAGCTTGTTAATTATGATGTTAAAATTGTCTAAATTTCTTTCTTGTGAAACTATGTAGAGTAGATTCTGTCATCAAAATTCACATGATACAGTAACTTATAACACCATTGTAGTGATGAGAATCTGGGATTGATTCCTGGTTGGACTCAATGGCAGTGATTAATTTATTTCCAAATAGAGTATCAGTAACCTCAACATGCAGAGTGCAAATGATTTGCTTACATTATCATTCACCGTCCCTCTTTGGCAGGCCAAATCAATGCTGCCACACCATCACACTGTGGAAATGAGGAATACCAGACCATGAGGATGAACGGCTGTTTCACACATTGGTGGATTTTAAGTGGCAATAACATGATAGGCTTTAAGTCTTAACTTTTTTAATAAAGGCATGGCGAAAAGAAGAAAATTTCTATGGCTATCCCAGAAAAAAATCACAGCCACATGCTCTGGTTTGCAAAATTACAATTTATATTAAATTCAGAGAATCTTTTGGTATCTTATGTGCTAATTGGAACATTCATTAGGAAAGAGTTGGAGACTGATATTGAGAATGATGATATTTGAAAGGGTTTACCTGATTTAAATTACTCTCAAACTCTCATGTGCACTGAGCCTCGACTCACTTGCCAGCAGGATCAAACCTTGCTTACAGATTCTGAGGGGCATTACCTCCTGTCCACCTCTAGTACCTGTAGGTTCTTACAGGGCCATTTCTAAAGTCAGATTTTAGCATGCCATTTCTGAGAGGACCAGAACACATAAACAGCATAAGAAATGAAAGATTATATTCATGTATATAAGGCAAAAATCTCAAAATTATGGATGAAAATAATTTCTGGGGATACAGGGACAAAAACGAAAGAAAGAAGTTTTAGACTGATTGAATTTATTGATATGAATATACACACACCCACACACACCATCCATCAGTGCTGTTCAACAGAGATGTAATAGGGGCCAGTCTCAGTGGCTCACACCTGTAATCCCAGCACTCAAGGAGACCAAGGAGGGAGGATTGCTTGAGCTCAGGAGTTCGAGACCAGCCTGAGTAAAAGTGAGACCCCCGTCTTTACTAAAAATGGTAAAAAATTAGCAGGGGGTGGTGGTGCAGGCCTGTAGTACCAGCTATTGGTTAGGCTGAGGCAGGAGGATTGCTTGAGCCCCGGAGTTTGAGGTTGCTGTGAGCTAGGCTGATGCCACGGCACTCACCTGGGCAAAAGGATGAGACTCTATAACTCAAAAACAAAAAAAAAAAAGAAAAAAGAGATGTAATAGGAACCATATATGCAATTTTAATTTTCTAGCAGCCGTACTAAAAACACAAAGAAACAGGTCAAATTAATTTTAATAATATATTTTATTTCTCTAATATGTTCAAAATAGTATTTCAAAATAAAATCAAAATCAAAATATTAATAATATATTTTACTTTGTTTTCACTGATCTTCAAAATCCAGCATGATTTTATATTTGCGCCTATCTCAATCCAGACGCTAAATTTTCATCAGAAATACTTGATCTATTTAAATACAATAAAACTTACAGCTGAGAAAGTAGCTTCATATCCCCAAGATTTTCCAAACATACTTAGACACTTACAAGTAACAAAATCAAGTATGAAAATATTACTTTATATTAATATTTACATCCATATTGATAAAATGCCTATTAACATCATCAGAAAAATATGATAGATAATTACTTCAAGAAAACCAGAACAGTCCACTATATATTTTAAAGGCAAGAAAGAATGAAGGAAGAAAAGAGGAATGGAAGGAAAAGAGAGAAACAAAGAGGGAGTGAGGGAAGAAGAAAAGGAAGGAGAAAGAGATGGAGGAAGGAATTAAGGAAAGAAAAGAATAACTAGAATAATAAAGGATTCTGGAAATTAACGGTATCATCATCATATAGATAGAACAATAGCATAAGATGCGTCTTAAGGGTCAGGCATTTATATGGACAATAAACTGAAAGACATATCCCAGTATAAACAGCCAAAGAAAAAAGAAAGAAAACATGGGACAAGAATTAACAAAGGGATTAATTTCTAGTTGTTTAACAATTGCCTATAAGAGTTTCAGAAAACAGAGAATGAGACACTACAAATGAGGATAGAAAAAATAAACTCTTTGGAAAATATTACTGAGCATATTCTTGTAAGATTTGAGTCTCCGCAATTATTAAATACTTAGTACTGAGCAAGATGAAAGAAAAGATGTAAACACAAAAACATTCTACCCGTAATCAGACTGACTTCAGACAGTGCCCACAATGCCAGACTCTACAAGCCTGTAGAGCAATGTTTTGAATGCTTTGCAAGCAGTGAAAGAAAATAATTTTTAACTTGAAATTCTAAGTTGAGATAAAATATTGAGGTGCAAGCCACAATAAAAAAATGTTCAGTCATAAAGTAATGAGAATGCTCACTATCATTATCATATATTAAACTAACTATTCTGAAAGATGCTCTTAGAAAAGAAAAAGGAAAAGAGGAAATAAGCATATGAGACAGGAGTTGACATGAGGTAGAAAAAATAGTGGCAGAATGTTTCCTGGGTGAAGAAAAATGAGTGAAAAAGTATTTTTTAAAATTGATTGTCCTGGGTGCTTAGGAAAGTGTACTTTGGCAAAGTTTTAGGGACAGGGAGATTATTTTCCTTCTTAATAAGTCCAACTACAATATAGGGTATAATATATTCAAACTCAATGAAAAATTTTAAAAATGGAAAAAGTTCTTACTACTTCAAAGCACAGAATAAAACTCAAAAATCATAAAATGATAATATACATAAAAAAACAAAAGAGTGGAGAAAGAGGGAAGATGGGAGGTTGTACAATGTGGGAAAATTCTTTATCTTATAGTGAGCATCAAAAATAAACGTTAAAATGGAAACATTTTTAAAATGTTAAGATCATTAGTAAATATATTTTTATTACATGCTCACAAGAAATTTTGTTTTATAGTTAGGTAGTTTTTGTCCAGAGTTAATTTTGAATAAAAAGAAAATCATGTTGTCCATGTTCTAGTTTTTGCATTTCATATACACAGCATATTTACTAATAAGTTTTTTAAAGTTCTATTTTTTCTTTTCCGTTGTTTTCTTTGTTCTAAAGGAAATAAAAGTAAACATGTACCTTTGAACTGATTGGCAAAATAGCTTCCTATGTTCTCACAAAACAAGGGACGCTTTTAAAAGCTCCCATATGAGAAACTTCTCTTCAAGTAAAAGATGGGGAAAGAAGTGAGGTGAGGGATAATCAAATCGCCCGGAGCAAGATGGTGGCTAAGTAGGAAATCGGTACTGCACTGCAGAACTTCTGTGTCTTCAAAATTTTAACGTTTTTCTTGAGGAGTTGGGATGGAGTCAAGTCCCAAATCAGTCTTTCTGTATTAAGAGAATAAGGGAAGAATCTAATGAGCTTAAACTCACAGCCACAGAGATAATGAGAGCAAGAGACCTTGGTCTGTAAGCAGCAAGCCCCTTTGTTTCACATTGAATACCCTCGTCTAGTTATTAGTTCTTCTTCAAGTAATCTGCCAAACAAGGAGGGACTAGAATTTTAAAGGGTGCATTGCCACAGAAAGCAAGCTAGTGCTGAGTCAGTGAAAAGGTGAGATAATGAGATTGACATTGCTGACACTGGAAATCTGGTGATATAAAGATTAGTTTACAATCAAATCACTCTCATATTCACTTACAGCCAAATAAGTAAAGAGGCCGCCTGTAAAGTATTGTCCTCGCGAGCGATGGTATGGAAGCTATTATAATAAACACATGTTGTTAGGCAGCAAGGGATTCAGTGGAAGTTGCTAGACACACAGGTTGTTTAAAACTAGGCAAGATTCTCTTAAATGAATGATTCATCCTTAGTAACAACACTAATTCATTATTGACTTTCAGTTTATATCTATTTTCATTTTTTCCAATCTGTTGCAGTGCAATACAAGTGGTGGTTTGTTGTGTTGTTGTTTTAAAATGTTGTTTTAAGTACATAATTTTCCTCCATTTGTGCCAGGAAAATGCCCAAACACCTTCATTAGAAATAAAGCAAATCTGTTCAACAGTACTTTGAACAGCAGGCACTGTATGCTTTATTGAACAGAAAAGCTTTAACAAACCTTATCTTGTACACATGTTCATTCTGCCTGTGTCTGTTTATGTTCTCGAACTTCCTAAAAATGTGGGCGCAACAACAAAGTAGTGTTTAGCTACCATACTTACTTGGCCAGGTGGTTGATTATATGGTTTGGCATATTTTTTGCAGGTGGTATACAAAATCATATATACCAGCTGCTCAGCCCACTGGGTAAGACTTTGCTAAATGACACAGCCCCAGCCATACATAACAACATATAATGATGCTAGAGTGATATCTTCACTGGATTCATTTAGCTTTGAAAGGAATTCTCTAAGAAAGACATTTCCCTGCCTTTATTTCTGTTTCATGCTGGGTAATGTTGGCAAGAATTATTCATGGCACATGTGAGCAATTCAAAGAAATATTGTAAAAAAACAAGGCAGCTTTGCAGAGGTGTGCTATCTGCTTGATGACTTGGCATGCTGCCCCTGGTGCTTGGCATAACACCCTAGCTGCTGGCATGAGGGATGTTATGTATACTTGCCATTGGGCCTCTACTATGCTACTTGCTGTGCACGATCAATATCGACCAACTGCATAAACAACCGGATGAACCTTGTATCTGAGGGATTGCAAATAGCATTTGAATTATTTTACATAAATCTGAAAATGTAATTGCAGTTGACATTCCTATTAGTATTATATCTGAGCACGATGATCATAATTGAGTAACATTAAATTTAGTTTATTGAACAGCAGTCCACTGCCCGCTTTACTGTGACTATGATCTGTGTAATGAAACCAGCAGTACAAAAAATTCACTCAGTTGGTACACTTCCTGGAGAGCAGCCAAAGTATTTATTGCTATTTGTGCAATTAATGACCATATTGATTTCTTTTCTTCCCCTAGTAAATAGTAGATAAGTTGTGCTAAGTTTTCTTACCTCTTCAAGGTTTGTTTGAGCTGTAATTAATGTGACTATAAGAATAATACAAAATTGTTCTTAGTAACCGGTGTTCATGTCTGCAGCATTCGCAACTTACTCATTGTTCTAGTTTGAAACGATTAAATTGATAAGTGGCTCTTTTGCCAAAATAATCCCATATGCTGAAGTATGATTTATTAATGTTCAAAAATCAGAAAGTAAAATTTCACTAGCCAAAATGCTGTGGTGGTTAATCATCTGTTCTTCCAGCTAATTCCATAATCCTCAATGTGACAATCAATTCATCATGCTGAAATGGCAAATTCATATAAATCATATCTCCAAATTCTACATGCAGTCAATAAAATATATTGCACATTTCCCATAAATTACGTGATATAATGTTAATTTATTTTTCAAATTAAAATCTTTAACTACCCTATGTGTTTATGCATTGTGCTTATAAAGTAACGAGCCTTATTCTGGCACAGATAGGAAATTATACCACACACGGGAAAGAAGGTTTGAAGTCTTCTGATTTAGGAATACTTCATAAAAATACTGGACATTCCGTCCCCTTTAAGATAACCAAATGTTCTAATGTCTTCTCCTACTTTGTTCCTATTTCTTGCTGATTAGGATTCAAAGATCTGCTTTAGTACATTTTCTCATTTGGAGGAAGTGGGCAAAAGAAGGAAGGTCAGTGCATTATTCTGCGCATTCTTGCTATTGAAAGAATTAGTATTATCTGTATCCCAAGGCATATGCTTATCTTTCTTTTATTTCAGCTCCACATGTCACCCAAATTTCATGAGTTAGAGTGAAATGCTCTACAATTCCTTTCTTTATAAAAAAATTCTCCTCTAAAATCTATTTAGTATCTACAACAAATACTAAAGTATAGGAATATAGGTTTCCCAGACATTTCAGTGGGTCACATGACTTATAATTCTATAACTAACAGCACTGTGGAGGGAATAGCTTTCTGCCTTTAGTAGGTACAATTCCTGATTTTGTCCTATTAAAAGTATGACTCTTCAATTTCTAAATATGAAGTTTGCACGACAGGATTAATCAGCCTCAATTTACTCTATTTTATAAATCAAACTAAATGTACTAAATTATGCAGTATTTCACAATCCAGAATCTTCTCTAAAGAAAGATCTGTCTAAGAATATTTATATTGCACTCTCAAGAGCAAACACTAAAAAAAACCCCACAAAATCATATACTTGAAATATCAGCAGAGAAATGAATCATTAAAATAAAAGTACTTATTTAACACAAAATAAGACAGTAAAGAAGTCATAGAGGAACAACAAAGACACAAGACAAATTAAAAACAAATGTTGAAATGTTAGATGCAAACTCAACAATATAAGTTAATCAAAAGGCAGAGATCATCAGATTGGATAAAAAAAATAAGATTCAATTATATAGTATTTGTAAGAGAGCACAAATCAGTTGAAAGTAAAAGGATGGCAAAACATATACATATGTCAAAGAACAGCCACAGAAGACCTGGAGTGGCTGCATTAATATAAGATAAAAGAGACCTTAAGACAAGAAGTATTACAATATACAAAGAATGACATTTCATAATGATGAAAGGGTAAACTCAGTGGAAGATAAGAATGCTTATGCACCTAACAACAAGCCCCAAAATATTTGAAGCAAAAAGTGACAGAATTGAAAGTAGAAATAGGAAATTCAACAATAATCTTTAGTAAATTTAATTCCCCACACTCAATAGTTTATAAAACAACTAAACAAAAATCAGCAAGGATATAGAAGACATAAACAACATTATCAACTACATTGATAATTTATAAAAAATTGACTTTTAAAAACAATTCACCCAAAGACTGCAATATATAAATTCTTTTAATTGCGTATAAAATATTCTCCTTTAGGGACTACGTGGTAGGTCATGAAACACGTCTAAATAAATTCTAAAATATTGAAATCATATACAATATGTTTTCTGACCAGCAAGAATTCAATTGGAAATCCATAACAGAAAGAAACTGGTCCCATGCCAGAGAAAGTCCTGCCCCATTCCCAGAAGGAAGGAATACATGCTCAGAGAGGCCAAGAAGAACCTAAACAGACAAGCCTTGCTGGGTTTCTGGGTTTCTGCACTGTCTATGAGCATTAGATTATACCCTTTTTGTCCAAACATATGTCTACATGGCTGTCCATACATTGTTGAAGCTAAGAATAAAAATAGACAATTTTCCCTGTATCTTTGGGTCTTCATTCTATAAGTGTATACATAGGCTAATGTATACTCGTTCTCCCATGTCAAAAAAAAAAAAAAAAAAGAAAGAAAGAAAAGAAAGAAACTGGGAAGAAAAACTAAATATTTAGAAAATTTTTTAAAAAATTGTTAAAAAAATGGTTCAAAGAATCGAAAGGGAAATGACAGAATTTTGAACTTATGCAACATAAAAAACACATCTAAAAATATTGTAAGATGTAGCTAAGACAGTACTTAGATTGAATTTATAACCTTAAATGCCTACATCAGAAAAGAAGAACAAATTTAAATCAATAGCCAAGCTTCTGCTTCAAGAAACTAGAAAAATAAGAGCAAAGTAAATAAAAAGCAAGCGAAAGAATGGAAATAATAATGATAATGGCAACCGAAATAAAAAAAAATTGAAAACAGTAACATAATAAAGAAATCCATGAAACCAACAGTTCTTTTTCTGAAACAGTAAACAAAACTCCAAACCTTTAGCAAGGTAGATAGGAAAATAAGAGACAAGGAACAACTTAGCAAATAAAATATAAAAAAGAGAATGTTATTACTAACCATATGGAAATTAAAGGGATAATAGAGGAAATTAAAGGGATAATACTATGAACAACTTTTTGCCAACAAATGAGTGTACTGTCAAAGCTAGTGAATCATAAGGCAAAAGTAATTCCAAAAGTAGGAAAAGAATCTTGATCTACTTCCCTGAGAAATAGCAATGGTTTATTATAGAGAGAAATAATCTAATTATAAATATAAGGAACTGAGCAAAGTTTGAGGATCATAATGGGAATTAAAAAAACAATAAATCACAGTAATACATTTGGGGGAAATGGCAGCTATTAGGAAGAAGCATACTCTTGCAGAAAGAACCTACACTTTAGCTATTAAAAATCACTGTAACTTTCTTGATTCTCAAAGACTGAAGTAGGTATCTCCTCTCTGTGCTGCATCCCCTCTTTCATCACAGTCGCTTTCCAATTCTGTATTGCAATTGCCTGGCGATTTATTTGCATTGTCACCTGATAGTCATTTCTTGAGGGTAGACACAACGTTTTCTTCATGTTTATATCCCTAATGCCTAGTACATAGTTGGGGTTCATCGCGTATTTACTGGAATGAATGAATGAACAAAGAGATTTGAGACAGGAATTTTCATCCAGGCCTCAAATTAACTAGGTGACTGAGAAGGAAGTCATCTGGACTAGCTCAAGTGCCTGCATGTTGGCCTCCTGTGAGCTTCTACGAAGTCACTCTGGAACAGTATCAAGAGGCTGAAACATGTTAGCCATCACCCAGGTTATATAAATCGCATTCCTAAGCCTTGAGTCTGAGGCCCTGATCACTCCAGGAGCAGGTCAGGTAACTCAGTGTATCATGAATGCTGCTCTTGTGGACCAGAGCAGGAACCAAGGTTCTGTTACTTCATACAGCTGCTGCAACCCAGCCATTGATCACAGCAGGGGTGGAGCCCCTGCTTCCTGACCCACCACCATGAATAACTCAAAACCCTGATAGACCAAGGGTCTGTGCCACTCCTCTGCAGACCGACATTCAGCCTTCCCAAATCCCTGAGCACTGCTTGGCATGCAATGGGCTGCAGCGCCACACCTGCACCCCCTGGGGCTCCTCTTCCCTTCCCGGGTAAACTTGGCTCCAGCTGCTGGTGTGGGGCCCCACCCTTCACTCTGGATTACATGACACTGACTTGGGAGCCTCCACATTGTCTGCAAAAGAAGAAGCAAAGTAAAAATCTATGATTCTGTTACACCTTGATTTCCCCCGAAAGCCTGTATTTGTGAGTAAATCACAAGCCAATTTTCTGAATTCACTTGTTCATGTCACCTTAATGTGGTAACGTAGGAAGAAGCTAACACAGACAGACTGCCTAGGAAAAAAGAAGCAATTATTATTGATATTAAAAATAACATGGGAAGACTCAGCAGTATAATTTTGAAATTTGAGGCTCCAGTGAATATTGTGCCAATGCTCCTTTCCAAAATACTGCACCTAGAATTGTCCTTCAGGTGCCCTTTGTTCTCTCTATTTTTTGCAGGGAATCTTGAACTATACAATATGATTTTTGATGGAAGTAACTATAAATTAATAAAATATGTTTGTCTCCGTGACTAGTGGTCAAAGTCCTATTGACTTACATGCACACTGTATGAAATGTCAGGAGATCAAAAGATTTTTCCAGAGATCCAATATATATCAAAAACTATCTGCTAGGTTTTTGTTCAAATATTTTTTTAAATAGATGACTATACTAAAATTAAAAATTAGAAAGCTCTTAGCTAGACCTTGAATATTGGTAAATATTGTTTTAAAAAGCATGTACATATAAGGAAAAAGTTAATGTAGCAGCCTTGCTTTACTGTGTTCTTGCTTATCTCTGTAGCCACAGTGGTTACACTCAAACTCTAAGAACTAAACAACTTGAATGTTCCTGCAGTTACTGAGTGATGACATTATCCTATACAACTCAAGCATACTATTAATACACATCTGTATTTCCCAAGCGCATCAAGATGGACCAGGTTGGGAGCATGTTCAGAGTGAACTTGAAGATTCATGGGTGCATCTGATGCCTGGTTTGGGATCCACATCACTGCTGGTCCCATGGCAGATGTGTGACCAACTCCCTTGAAGAACTTTGGACTTCAAGACTCAGGTGGGCTTTCACAGGCAAGGGCTGCTCCCACATGTGCTGCAATTTGCAAATGGAGAAGATGACGTGTCTGTGCCACCTCCACAAAGGGCGGACAAGAAAATCTGTCACTCCAGTCTCTGCCTATGTATATCTTTTTCCTGCTGCTCCTGCACTGTATCCTTGGCTGTAACAAATATTACCTGTAATTAACATTATACAATATAACATTATGTTTAGTTACATTAGTACTCGTAGTGAACTACCAAGCCTGTGAAGTCATGAAATGAGTGAGACAGTACATTTTGTAATAGCTGTATGAATTGTTCTATTATAATCAATGATATACTAAAGAATACTCTCCACAGAATTATTCATAATTATTCCCCCTTTTCTTTCAATACTATGAAAGCAGTCACATGAGGTACTTAGGCTAGTAAAATTCATAGGAAGAGAAAGTAGAACAGCGATTACCAGGGTCTAGGGGAAGGAGGATTGGGAGTTATAAAACGGGTACAGAGTTTCAGTTTTACAAGATGAAAAAGTCCTGTGGATGGATGGTGACGCTGGCTGCACAACAGTGTGCCTGTATCTAATGCCACTGAGCTATACACTTGCAAACGGTTAAAATGGTAAATTTCATGTATCTATTTACCACAATCCTTAAAAATAAATAACTTACGACAAAAATAAGGCTTTTAGCATCATAATGTTTAAAATCAGTTGCAGCCACTCAATAAATGTTATTTTTTCCTTGGATTTGATCACTTTTATCTCAATATCAAAGATAGATGAGCTAAGGTCCCAAATATTAACTAACGTGTTTGAAGAAATGAAAACTCCCAAGGAAGAAGCAGTTCACCCTTTCCCATTCCTACTGTTTTTCCCCTATTTTAGGCTTTCATCTTGTCCTGAGGATACTCTCTGACTGCCCAGGACTTCACATTCCCCTACAAGGCTTCAGGGATCTGTTTGAAGTCTGTGCCCCATTTTTGTTTAAATATCTCTTTTGACCTCCCAGAGCCAAAAGAATATAGTCTTATCCCCATAATCTAGTCTTCAAGACCCTTTATTCTCTGGGCCGAGTCACTACCTCTCCCACTCTGCAAAATATTATATTTCAGGTCCTGAACTTTTCCATCTTATCCAAACATGCCACTCTCTTTTATACCTCCAGCCCTCCCCTGAATCTCTGCAGAGAACTACTTTGTTCCCCCTTTAATGATGTGAGAAGGTAGTGTTTGACATAGTATATTTATTCTTCTTCAATTATCACTTCCTCTGTGATGTACTTTCCACCTCAGATTCCTCCAGAATTAGCACTGACTTGCACAGTGTCTTCCAAAAGTGCTTGGTCCACCCCTCCTTTATAGTACTGTGAGAGCTGTGTACTTGCCCTTTGTGGAGGGAGATTTATGTTTTCTACCAGGATAATGTCAGTCTTGGCAATGTTATTTGGTCCATCCAGTAAAATATAAATGAAATTGGCACATGTTCCTTCCAGGCAAAAATGTTAAGAGCCAGAAATATTGAACAGAGAATATTTTCTTTACCTTGGGTTCTCTGGTGAAAGGTGATGAAGAGGAGAACCATAGCCCAGCCATGAGAACAACCTTAGTCATTATAAACCAGTGTAATTTAGTGGCCATTTGTATGATCTAGATTTTTCTTACTGATACAAGTACTAACAAATGTCCCATTTTATTAATTTGTCTATGTAGCTGGCTCCCACTAACGTGTGAGTTTCAGTTAATTAAAAATAGCTATTTATCTTTATTATTTTAATGTCTAGCACTTTGCTAAGTTCATAGATGCTATTTTTTGGTATGAGTGGACAAATAAATGAAAAAAGGAATAAAAGTTTAAAGCCATTCCCGTCATTAGTGTTCTGCTCAACTATGTAGAGTTATTTTTCACTGTATCGGAAATGTTGCTTACTCAGTATTCACGTATGTGAGTATTTTCATCAACTGGTTTGTTGGGTTAATGATTTGGCCATTCCTTGAAGAGACAGTGATTTAACCTAATAGAGATCAAAGCTACTGATGTTACCTGAATTTAGATTAGATAAGTATTGCACCTTTCTAGTGTGTGTTTCACCATTTTGTTTATGGAGTGTGAAATATATAGCCTTGTGCTGTTTCTGCACCCTTCATCCATGCATAGCCAACAATATACTGTATGCACCATTTCTGCTAACCTTGGCAAATTAGCAGAGGTATTTGGGTAATCAGGCAGTTGAGTGTTTGTGTAATTTATCACTTTTTATGAAAAAGGAAATGTGTTCAGGAGTATTAAACAGAAGAATAACTATCGGTGGCTTATATTTAGAATATTGTAGTAAAATGAGAAAAAATGAAAGTGATGCCAAATGCTTCATTAAAAAATATTGAATTTTATTACTAAGGTATTATGACAAAGCCAAAACTATTTTTTCTTATCCGTGAGAGAGAAGAGAAATATTTGTTTTCCTTTTGTCTTTTTTTCAATCTGGGAATACTAGTCCACCCTTTGTTCTGTGTGACCCCTCAGTATTTTTTTAGCTAAGATTGCAGTTCTTTGAGAACAATGTTGACAGCTTTGAGCTGACAAAGAATCATTATAATCAGTGCTGAAGATATGGAATCACAATAAGAAAGAATTCATGTTTATAGTAGCAGGGACCACACACTGTGACAGTTTGCATTAGAAACTCAGCAGGTGCAGTATGCAAAACTGAATCACAGTAGTGGATTTGAGGAACTTAGGATATAAGAAGTTCATTTTGTTCAAGTACCTGTCTACTGTGTTAAAACAAAAAATAGAATATTTCCATAAAATTTTTCAGAAGATAACATATTGTGTGCACATGAACTAAAAGACTGAGTAGTGTTTGGGCAAAATTATGTTGTTTACCTTAATGTCAACAGCATTTGAGCGCTTGATAAAGAAGACGTTGATTAAAAGCCTTATAGATGTCATTATATATAAGCAAGAAAAAAATCCCAGGATATTACGAATGGCAGATCTTATAAATGTATAAGAAAACAAAATAACTCAAATGTTCTTTGATTGTGGAGTAATGGATCGAGCTGTAGAGATGAAGATGTGAAAAAGTATTAAGAGAGGATAAAACTCTGTGTTTAAGTGCTGTCAGTTCACTGTAACCACTAGGGTGTACTAAATGTAATGACATTATTTCCATTCTACTATTCATACACAGGAGGGGAAGGTGGTTTTGCAAGAAAAGTTAGATTAGGTGTACCTAAGAAAATTGCAAGTAAAAGAATTGATATTCTTAGAACTGCTCATTCATCTATGTTTTAAACCTGTTTGACATCTTAGTGATATCTCTTTTCCTTGCATTTCCCTCATTCATTCTTTGTTAATGCTTTATAAAACACCTGCTCCATCCAGGCACTAGAGAAGCTATTGAACATGATCTCTCTTTTTGAGAAATGGACAGACTACTGGAAGAGATGAACACATAAGCGTAAGAGACATGGGAGCCCCACTCTGCCTGAGCTTGTAAGGATTCACAGAAGTATAGGCATGAGTTGAGGTTTTTTTTCCCAGGACTCCGTGATCAGTGAGTAAATAAATGGGTCATTTTGGGCAGAGAATATATCACATAAAATGCATAGGGAAAGCAATGAGCAGCTTGCTGAGACGGGCTTCCAGAGAGGGTGTATTAGAAACGGCTGAACGAAAACAGAGAAAAGTAGACAGAATCCTGACAACTATATGCTGATGAATTTGGGTTTTATTTTGTTTAATGAAAAATCATAGAGGGATACTAAGCAGGGAGACAATATTAACAGGTTTGCCTTTTTAAGGAATTTGGAAGATTTTTTCAGAGGAAACTAAAACCTGCAGGTAAAAAAAGATCACTTAAAACTTAATCCTCTCATTTTCTTTCCCTACTGTTAACACTTAGTCTTAAAAGCACTTTAAAAATATTCATTTAAAATTTCATTTGCCTAACAACAGTTTACAAGTATTTGTATGCTTTCAGTAATACATCCTGTGCAATAATGATCCAAATCACAATAAAACTAATAGCAAAATTTCTAGTATTAGCCTTTTGGGAAAGTTGGTAATTTTCAGGTAATTAACCTCCAAAAATCACCAGCAGCAGAGAGCATAGATTATCTGTCAGATAGTTCCCTCTTCAGTCTTGGTGGAAAGAGGAAATAGAGGAAGGTGATGGCCTTGAATTATTCTGGGGCCATCTAACTCTTCAATCCACTGTCCCTAAAATGCTGCACTCAGTCCTGTAGTCTTAGGCACTCAGGGACCTTTTTGCCATCCTCCCTCTTGCTCCTGATGCTTATCATCAGTCTTTAAATTAAATTCTAACCTTGTTAACTATCTTTATTCTTAGACTGAAAAGTCTTTGTGGACTACAAACTACATTCAAGTGTATAGTATTTGGAATTTCTCATTACTCAAACGACTTCCTTGAGCACTTGAGTCCCCCATTGTCAGTGGGGCTTGCTTTACAATGTACAACTGGAGACCGTTATCCCAAGTGAGGTAACTCAGGAGTGGAAAAACAGACACCACATGCTCTCAGTAATAAATGGGAGCTCATCCATGGGTACACAGGGTCATATAGCGTTGTAAAGGACATTGAAAACTAAGAAGGGTGGAGGATGGGAGGGGGGTGAGGGATAAAAACTTATGTATCAAGTACAATGTACGCTACTCTGGTAAAAGCTCTAACTTCAGCATTATACAATTCACACATGTAACAAAAACATGTGTACTCCCTTAATATTTTGAAATAGAAAAAATGTAAAACTACCTAAACATTCTTTATCCCAGGTTTATATATAAATATGAATGTATCTACCACTTTACAAATAATTTTGTTACATTAAAATGTATTTGAAAATATTTACCACTCATTTTAAATATCAGAGAAGTCAGAATAGTGTGAATCAATTTTAAAAAATAATTTTGTATTATAGCATGGGTGGGAAAGAAGTAGTTTATTTTATAATATCAAAAATATTTTTCTGAGGGAAGAAAAAATTTTACACTGTTAAAAGGCTTTATTAAAATATACGTTGAATTTAAAAACTAGGTTCTAGGTACCCAGTGTTAACTTTAGCATGCGATTCAGTCATGATTAGTATTTAGGTTAGTCTATTCAAAGAAGCTCCACTGATCAAATAATGCCTAGAAATATTTGTAAGGTCATTCTAACACTGGTCTTTTTATATAATGTATGATACAGTGATTTATCTCTCTTACACTTTAAGTTCTCATTCTGGCTGCATTTTTGAAATTTAAAACATTCTCTTGGACACTCAACACACCCCCTCCTCAACTGTATTGGATATCAGGTTATTTAGTCTCCTGAGCCAATGTTGCTGAATTTTACTGAATGCAATTATGAAATTTCCTAGAATTTAAGGTGGTCAAGAATTTGACATATACTACTTTTTCAAAATAAAGTAAAGTAAAATCTGAAGATTTTTACAATTTGCAGGGGGAATATTTAAGAGAAAGAGAAAATATAAACACTTCTAACAGCAATAACACAATTATTAAGAATTGATGTCTTAATAATATTGAGGAATTTAATAAAATAGTGAAAATCACAAATTCATTTTTAAAGCTTCTTTCTTCTCAGAGTTTTCAGTTTGACACAATTCCTCAATATGTCCCCAAACATCGACTTTGTGTCTTTAAGTGCAAGCCTGACATGGTGCCATGAGCCCTGTAGCCCCGAGCTACTCGGGAAGCTGAGTCAGGAGGTTGAGGTGGGAGGATTCCTTGAGCCCAGGAGTTCGAGTCCAGCCTGGGCAACATAGCAAAACATCTGATAGCACATCTCTAAAAAAGTGAAAAAAAAAAGTGCATACCAGTGCTAAATTTAATTTTTTTGTTTTCGTTTCAGATAATGGAGGTTAATTTAGTTTTATCTAATAAGAAACTTATATCTTACCATATTCATGACTAGTTTAAAGTTCTTATAAAATAAAATGCATTTTCTCATATTCAAATAGATTTTCAGAAAACACAAATGACCTATAGCTTTATTAAATAACTCTATGGTCAGTATATTTGAACTAGAAAAATAGTTCCAAATGTGATCCAGTATTTCTGTCTGCTTTTATTAATATATGTGAATTTCACATATGTATTCTTTTTCATTCCTTCATCCTACATCCATTGAAGACTTATATCCATTGGACACTATGTCCATTGGACACTTACTCATGAGTCTAACATCATGACAGTCACTGCCTGAGGAGAGTTTACTCTAGTGAAAGAAGAAACATATGAACACAAATAATTATAATAAAATCTTATGGGTGGATATTAGGGCACTGAGCACTAAAGTGGTATTCTCTTATATTCTAATGAAGAATATAGTCATAAAATAACTATAAAATTATTCATTACGCTTGTGCTAATACCAAAAATGAGAAATAGAAAGTGTTGGAAATCATTTTTTAAAAGGACCAGATAAATAGCGTGTGTGTAGCACCTTATCATTGACAATATAATTTTGTATATAAAATTTCTCATTTTCTCAATTGTTGATACTAAGTGTGAGACACTGGTTTTGGTGTTTACACACATTATCCCATTTCATCCCACTTCAGATTGCTAAGGTAGCAATTATTATCTCTATGTCATTGATGACACAATGGAAGGTCAGGTAAATTAAACAATTTGTCAAAAGTCACATGACTATAGATATAAAAACAAAGATTCAGTCAGGGTGTGGTAGCTCACACCTACAATTCTAGGACTCTAAGGGGCTGAGGTGGGAGTATCACTTGAGGTCAGGAATTGAGACCAACTTGAACAAGAGTGAGATTGCATCTCTACCAAAAATAGAAAAAAATAGCTAGGTGTGGTGTCATGCATCTGTAGTCCCAGCTTCTCAGGAGGCTGAGACAGGAGGATCACTTGAGCCCTAGAGTTTGAGGTTTCAGTAAGCTATGAATACACCATTGCAATCTACCCAGGGCAACAGAGTGAGACTCTGCCTCAAAAAAAAAAAAAAGAAAAAGATTCAAATGCAAAATTATCTGATTTGAAAGTTCATCCTCTTCCCACTGCTTGTAAAGTGAACAACAAAGAGATTATTCTATTTACAAATGAAAAAAATTAAGAGTAATTAATTTGCCCAAAGTAAACCAGAGGGTGTAATTTGAAGCTAGGATTTCTGACTTAGCATTTAAAATACTTTTCACTTCAACTTGTTGGACCTACTGATTCTTCATGTTGTATGTGAGCATTTTAAGTAAATTAGTGAAGTGAATAAAAATTTGTAGTACTTTTTCTTTCTAAATTTTACTGAATATAATTATGAAATTTCCTAGAATTTAATGCTTTCATTACATTAGACCACTTGAAGATTTTTACTCTAACTCTGGATAATAAGTGAACAAAACTAAGAATAACTCCACTTATTCACTGAATAACTAATATAATCTAGTTTTTATCCGTGGCATTTCACAACTGACACCATGGTATCATGAAACCGTGCACCAGTACTAACTTACACACTTTCAAAACTAAATAATTGTGCTCCATAAAGAACAAGGTTTTAAACTAAGTTTAAAAATTGTGGAAATTAGGGAAGGGGGGCCAAGAGAAGCAACTGGAGACCCCCAAAGTGAAGGAGAGAGAAGCGGGTGAACAGCTCAGCAAAGTCGGAAGGTACTTGGAGGAAGAGTCCACAGGTAGGGAAGGGTCAGGAGAGAGATTCCTGGGACTCCACACTCATCCAGCAGACACTGCAACTGGAATTGTCAGAGGGCTCCCCCACCACAGCAGGACTCCTGAACTGATCTGTTTGCTGCTTGGAGACTGCAGCAGCATTGCATCAGAAAACAGGCACAGCAGGGTACTGCTGGCTTCTGATTCCAGATGGCAGCAAGAGATGCTATTCTATGCTAGCTGGTTCCACTGCAGCTACCTCCCCATTTAACCCTGCCATGCCAAGGAGGAAGAAGGGAAGGCAGGCACTCTCAAGTGCACAGTGACTGGGGGCCATGCAGCCCCCTGTTCTCCCCCACCAGTTGCCTCTGAAAAATCCGAGCACAGCAAGCACTCACTGGCCCTCAGCATCTCACTGGCCCTCAGCATCTGCCACAGCCATCTCATCATCAATAGTGCCACTGCTGCCACCTGAGTAGCACTGCGGCAGCTGCCACAATCATACTTGGGCAGAGAGAGAGCCCCAGCCATTGCAACTTGCTGGCAGGGCACTGTGCATGTCCTTGGCCTCAATAGCCACAGACCACCCAGCCACTGTGGCCCGATGAGCCAGTTCACCACTGGCTGTGGTCCTGTGACCTGCCAAGGCACCAGCCAAGGCTCTCTGACTAGCCTAGATACCTGCCAAGGTCCCAGGACACACCCAAGTGCCTGCCAAGGTCCAATGGCCTCCTCAGACATGAGCCAAGTTCCTGTGAAGTGCCCAGATTCTATAGAAGGTCCTGCAACCTGCCCAGCCACTGCAGCCCTGTACTCTGCATGCCCCAGTGGCCCCACAGGCTGTGAGCCTGGCCACAGAATGCACCGTGCACATTGGCAACCCCAACTGCACCCTGTGCTGCATGGCTATCAAGGCATTGTCTTCTGCAAATTGCTGCACACCTGTTTGTCAATAGCCAATGACCTGTTCAGACATGGGCCAACCACATGAGAATGGTGAAAGGGATGCCCACGATAAGGCACAACCTGGGCAGTGTGGTGTGAAGTGTTGCAACTTAAGTGGGGTGAAGAGTATGTCCTCATAGTCAGACCACCCAAGAGAGAATCCAAAGACACTAACAAGAGCACCAGTTGCAGAGAAACAGAGGTCTCTAAATAAGTAATAATAGTAATGATTGTAACGTTTGTATTACAGAAGAAACCAACAGCCTCTACTTTAATAAATAAATTAATAATAAACAGTTTGATGACAGACATGATACTTACATAATTCAAAACATTCCTTACAAAACTCTTTAAGAATTACCAAAGGAAAAATAGTAACTTCCCAGTTGGAGAAGCCTGGCAGATAACTCATTATTCATGTGGTTGCAGTGAATATCACCAACAAAATACAACGAGAAGAACCATGGTACCACTTCAATGGTATTCTGCCAAATGCACATAATCCAAATCTAATGATATGAACACTTTGGATAAACCCATATTGAAGGACATTCTAGTATGCCTGCAATCTTCAAAAGTGTTAAGGTCATGAAAGTAAATGGAAGACTGAAAAAGTTGCAAAATGAAGTAGACTAAAGACAGATGACAACTAAACAGAGCATATGATTTTTGATTATATTAGTTTTCTTTTGCTACCCTAATAAATGACCACAAACTTAGTGGTCTAAAATAGCTCAAATTGATTATTTTCTGTAGGTCAGAATTCCAATCAATACAAATCTCAGCCCAGCTAAGTCAAGGTATTGGCATGGATGCATTCCTTTCTGAAGGCTCTGGGATGGGTGTTCCTTCCTCATTCCGGTTGTTAGCAGAATTCTCTTCCTTGCACATGACTCCCTCAAAACCAGCAACTGAATGTTCTCAAAGTCAAATCCTCCTCATGCTGCTCTCTCCGCCCACAGCTGAAACTGGTTCTCTATTTTTAAGAAATCATGTGATTAGATTTGGCCCACCTGGGTAATTTGGGTTAATCTTCACACCTCAGTTCTCTAAACTTTATTACTTTTTTCCATGTAAGAAAACATGTTCACAGTTTCCAGCTATGAGGAGGGATCATCTTTTTCTTTGCTGTAGGAAGGAGGTACTTTTAAAATTACTGATACTGAATGACTTCAGTCAAATATAGTCTCCTGAAGGATAGACCAAGATAACTCAACCTTTGAAAGGGACTAGAGAATACTAGAAGTCAGTTTTGCTTTATGCTCGTAGTTCTGTAGTTAGGCTTAGGCAATATGAGCTAGCTAAACTGTTAATGCTAGTTGTTGGGTTATTTTTAGAATTTTTTGGATTTATTTTCTTCCACTGTTGTGCAATAAATTTTATTGCTCTAAAGATAAGGTAAGAATAAATATAGGGCACTCATTCTTATCTCCTACATTTGCTTTAAATTAAAGTTCTATATCTTGATAATTGCAATTTATATAGTAAATTTGACAAACAAACTGCATCCGGAAAGCATTTTAAATCTGTAAAGAAGTTTTGGTTGGTTTATTTTCTTTTATTTAATGTTGTGTCTATACTATAGAATGATAAATTCTCTTAGGGTAGTCAGTTTTTGTTTTTGTTTTTTATAGTTTACTTGAGCTATTTATGCTGAAAATTCATTTACAGGCAAGAACAGTTTGACTAATCCAAATTTACACTGTATTTTGCCTTCTGAAATAGAAATCAGGTCAAAACCCCCAGAAGAATAAAGTAATTAACCTGAATATCACATTGAATCAGTTTTGCTAATACAGGTGCCCTGTAAACAATGCACAATTTCTTATAAGAGATCAAACCCGTAATGAATAAAGTGATATATTACCCATTCATAGGCACATGAATTGGTGGCTCTGTGAGTGTTTGCATGTTGTGTGTATGTATGTGTGTATGGTGTACATCAAAAACCACAGAAAGAGGATTATATGCTGATAAATACTATAAATATCTAATTTCTGGATCTAAAGATGCTTCTTCTTAATATCTTCTAGTCATTAACAAAGAGAAATTGCAAAATACATCTAATATTATACAATATTTTGTGATTCATTGGGAAAAGATAAGTGATTAAAATAATTAGTTTTACATATTGTGATTTGATCTAAATTTTTGCCTAAGTATAATAAATAAATCATTCTTTATAAAATTTGTTGGCTGTGCACTTTCCCTATTTTAGCTTTTAAACATTTTATAACAAATTTTATCCAGAAAATAATAATTAATTTCAAAGGGTATATTAGAGAAAAAATAGAGTAAAAATAAACTGTAAAAGCATTAAATAATTTTCTCAATGTTACATGATCAATAAAGATCTGAACTGATATGAAAGTTGAATTTTTCAGAACACTAACCCAATCTTTTTCCACTAAATCATTAAATGATTAGGTAAGCACCAAGTACAGAAACTACACCCGAATTTCTTGCATAACTAGTAATTACCTAATTTTAAAGAGTATTTTCTTTCTAAATATTTAAACTCTTTCTTTGGTAATTTTTTCCAGCATAGTTTTATTGAAATTTTGTCTGTGGTATATTTAAATTATTTTATTATTTTTGCTTTCTCATTTACTTCCTCTGATGGCAATCAGAAATAATGAAAAACCATGAGATTTTTTTTAAGAGAAAAGAGTGGAAAATCTAATTACATTTTGTTCATATTTCACGATCCCATCATCAGTTGGTAGAACTAAGGTAATTATATTAAGGAAAAATTGCCTTGCCTGGCTTTTTGGTCCCAGGTAATCAATTCATATGTATTTACTTGTGTTATGTTTAATGAATCTTTAATTCTGCATCATTTTTATGATCCTTATCGTATATGTCATTCTCTCATAGCAAGCAGTAGTTACTTTATTTTATTGGGATACAAGTTTCTTAAAGTATTAATGCACTGCTACCTTGGATCACAAATGGGTCAGGCAAATAGCAACTTTGGCAAATATTTGTAAGATATAAAAGATTTAATACTATGAAAATAATTTTAGACTGCCCTATTTTTTATGCCATTTCCCTCTTGATATTTTATGTTTCATAAGAAGAAGGATTAGAGGTAAGACTTAGGAAAAGGGAGAACAAGGGTAGAATGTAAAGTGGCTAAGTTGAAACACACATACATTCACACACACACACACACACACACACACACATCCCTCAAAACAAAACAAAGCAAAACCTGGGAGTTGTAGGAGAGTAATGGAAAAGAAAATATATCTGAAGATCAGCCAAACGTACAACAGAATTGGGAAGTGTAGGAAGAGATCATGTGAAATACTTCTGGAGATTTTGAATTGGACCCTTTTAATTTAATTTAATTTTTTTAGTGTTGCAATTGTGCTTTGGATTTCCTTTAAAACTAGGTTTCTTCACCATCCTCCACTTCCTTGATCATTATCATTCTCTCTATCCTCTGTGAAAAAAACTGATGGATACTTAATGCACAATCTCACTTAAGGCTTGTCAATTACTCACATAGTTTACACACATAGTTCTGCCACCGATGTTGAGTAATGAGTTCAACATTTGGGCTGTATTTGTCCCTGAAGCTATAATTGAATTAATCATTATGTAACACCAGTAACAACAAATAAGCAAAAGAGAAGGAGCACTTTTTTGTTTTTATGGAAATTATGTTGGATGCTTTGGAGAGTTCTAATAAAGTTAAGTTTCCTAAAATAATTGCACTTGAATTAGATGTAGACAAGCTAATTGTAAAAAATTGGAAGTTACTATAAATCTCCTAATCATAGTTCTTTGCAGGTGTACTTAAGTTATTGCTCCACTTGAAAGAAATGAAAACTGGAAATCTAAGGTGATGAATTATGGGTTCCTTTTTATGCATGAAAGATGACAAGGAAATCTAATCAGCAGACTTATACTTAAATACCTTGGCTTTAGATCAAAGATAGGTGAAAGAATTAACATTTATGCTTTTTAATTAAGATAAAATGCATAAGTTTTTATATACATATTTTATGGTTTCCTGATATAGTCAATGGTGTTGATAAAAGCACTCAATACTGGTTCAATACTGGTTCTAATGACATCTAATCAGCCATTACAGGGTTTCTTTTACTATTATTGGTGTTACTATTTGGTAACTGGGTGAATGTTAACCATTGCAAAGTCTGAGCCAACATTCAGGTTGCAACCGTGTATTTTTAACTTTTTTTGAGTTATTTTTAACTCTTTTGTGTATTTTTAACTTTTTTTGAGTGACCCCCTTTCCTCCATTCTTTATAGCAAAAGATGTCATAAAGATTAATTTCTACCATTACTAATTATAGTGTAACCATGGACAAATAGCATCAACATCATCTGAGAGTTTATTAGAAATTCAGAATGTTAGGGTTAAGCCAAGACTTACTGAATCAGAATCTGTATTTTAAAAGACCTCCGAGTGATTTGATTTCAATTAAAGTTTGAAAAGCACTAGTCTAGAGTTTTTTAAGTGAGCAAAAAAATGGTTAGCATTCTAGTTATAAAGTGCTACTTTTGAAAAAAATTGAAGGAAAGATTGGGACAATGAATCTATGAGAAAGAAATTAATGCATATTTTATAAATTGTATGAGGCTATGGTGGAGGTGATTCTAAGGATAAAGGTTAATTCTAAGAAAAGAGATGATTTACAGAGCTTTTCTTCAGGTTTAATATACATCATACCTTGAAGATCCTAATTGAGAAGAAATATTGGTAAGAATGTTAAATTATTGGTAATTTTCTTGCTTTGGAGCATTGATTTGAATATACAATACGGTTGCAACATAATATATGCATATTTATTTGTTAAAATAATAGAAGTACAATTACAAAATTTATTTGTGACAACAGAAACATTAATATTTAAAACCATTGTTTGCTTTTGTCTCCTGCTGATAACTGTTTTCCTTAAAAGCACTACAAAAGACATTTTGAACAGATGGTGGCTGGTTTTCTCTATCCTGCATCCCCTCACAACTGCCACCGAGCCTCACCATTCATTAATCTTCCATAGACTTCCAGTAGCACAGCAACTAAATTACACACATACACACACTGAGGCCAGCATTTCTGTCAGGCTGAAAATTAAACCGAAGAGCATTGTGCCAAGTCTTTTAACCAAACTTCACTATAAAACAGTTAGAAAATAAACATTTAGCTTGAAGTCTGAGCCATGAATATCCGTTCTTAAATGGAAAATGTTGGTTGGTCATTGGATCTTAGACATTTGTTAGAGTGTGTATCAGATAGTTTAGAGTGAAATTAAACCCTCAAAACATCTGGTTTGAATTCACCTTGACTCATAACTGCTTTAAAAGAGAGTTATTTCCTTGATCTTTGAAATAGGAAGAGAACAAAAATATCACAAACAACAGTGCTTTCATCAAAATTGTTATCACCTGCTGTTTAGAAGCAAATAGGAATATGCTACATATTCTTTAACTAGTCATTGGAACATATCTTCCAGACTACATATTTTCCAACAAAGAAAGTGGGTTTATCAAATATTCAAAACTCTATATACTGTACTTTCCTTTTAAGGACAAATAATGTACATTTCTCAGGCATCCTTTTTTTTTTTTTTGGTATCTTTTTAGTTTGATATCATTTCAAATTTAAAGTTGTAAGAATAGGAAAAAGAGCTTCTGCCCCTTTACCTAGATCTACCTAATTGTTTACATTTTACCATACTTGCTTTATTACTATTTCTTTCTATATTTTATATATGCATTTAATTCTAATATTATTTAAATAAGTTAAAAACATGGTATCCTACAGCCCTGAATTATTTCATATATATGTCCCATGACCAAGACATTCTCTTACGTGACCACAGTACAATTTTCAAAATTAGGAAATATAACATTGATAACAATGCTATTATCTAATCTTCACTCCATATTCAAATTCGTCTCATCAATTGTCCAAATAATATCTTTTAGAGCTATTCTTTTCTCCTGATTCAGCATCTGATGCAGCTTCTCACATTGTATTCAGTTGTCACGTACATTTGGCTTCATTCAGTCTGGAATAGTTCCTCAGTTGTACCTCTACTTTCATGACCTTGACACTTTACAAGATTTCAGGCAGTTATTTTGCATAATATCCCTCAGTTGGAGTTGTGTAATGTTTATAATTTATAACTAAATATATTATAACTAATTCCAGTTATGAAATCTAGGGGCAGGAAGATCACATAAGTGATGAAGTGTCTTTCTCAGTGTTTCACATCTAGAGGCACATGACGTTGATTTAACCTAATTTTGATGACGATAACTTTGATCATTGGTTAACGCGGTGTCACTGTAAAGTTACTATTTTGTCTCCACTATAAAATTACTATTTTTGCTTTGTGATTAATCCCAGGCCCTTTTGGAAACCCATTTGGAAACACATTTAAAATGTTATTAAAAATGAGCCGGGTGCGGTGGCTCACGCCTGTAATCCTAGCACTCTGGGAGGCCGAGGCGGGCGGATCGCTCAAAGTCAGGAGTTCGAAACCAGCCTGAGCAAGAGGGAGGCCCTGTCTCTACTATAAATAGAAAGAAATTAATTGGCCAACTAAAAATATATAGAAAAAATTAGCCGGGCATGGTGGTGCATGCCTGTAGTCCCAGCCACTTGGGAGGCTGAGGCAGAAGGATTGCTTGAGCCCAGGAGTTTGAGGTTGCTGTGAGCTA
>CAUYRT010018216.1:0-76835 GCA_963574885.1 Lepilemur ruficaudatus | reverse complement strand
GAGTGCCGTGGTGTCAGCCTAGCTCACAGCAACCTCAAACTCCTGGGCTCAAGCGATCCTTCTGCCTCAGCCTTCCAAGTAGCTGGGACTACAGGCATGTGCCACCATGCCCAGCTAATTTTTTCTATATATTTTTAGTTGGCCAATTAATTTTTTTGTATTTTTAGTAGAGATGGGGTCTCACTCTTGCTCAGGCTGGTTTCAAACTCCTGACCTTGAGCAATCCGCCCACCTCAGCCTCCCAGAGTGCTAGGATTATAGGCGTGAGCCACCATGCCTGGCCAGAGCACTGCTTTCTTCAGTCTCAGCTGGGAATGTGGGCCCTGGGCAACTCATGTTTTTTGTCTATCTGTGCATGTCTGTGAATTACAGTGAAAGCACCTCTTCTATTGATTTGGGGTTTGTGTATTTCAGTGAGTAGGTAAATTCACAAATAGGGACTCCACGAATAACGAGGATCAACTGTGAATCTCACAGCTCCTTATATGGTCCCCTTGCTACTTAACTAAGTCTTACCTGTTCTTTAATGCCCAACTTAAGGGAAAGATGAAACTGTTTCATATGGAGGAGTGAATCGCTTTAGTAAACGGTGATTTCACATTTCTCTGCCTTCACCATCCTTTCTGCCCACCTTTGGCACTTCCTGCTTCATATTATTTCTTATTGTGGTTTGTATATCTATGTCTTGTCTCCTCACTAAATTGGGTATTCCCTCAGGGTAGAGACTATGCATTCTATATCCCCAGTGTACCTTCTTACAGGTATTTACTTCACATTAAATAAATACTTAACTGGTGTTTGAATTAGTGTACATAATGTAGGGCCATTTGGAGCTATTAAGATCATAATTCTGATTTTAGATTATCAGAGTATCCAAATTCCTCAAATTGAATGAGTTCAAATGTTTCCCCAAATCTCAGATACCATCTAAGTACATTCTGCAGGAGTGGCTGTTTATTGGAGCTGGGGCACGGCCAACTAGGTGCAAGGTTTTCATAGAAATGACTGAGACCTAACAGTAAAATTGATCTCAGTAACACTGCCACAATTGCACGGCCTTAAAACTTAATGAAAACGTTAATTATAGTAGCAGCATTTTTATAAGCATGTAAAAGACCTTCTCAGGAAAAGCAGGCATGTTGTTTATATCCTAGAAGAACCTGGGTTCTTTAATGATTAAACGTCAGATACAAAAGGGAGAGTCCCCTTGTTCCCCTTCATCCAGGGTAGAGATATAATGCTTGCATCGCCTGGAGACTTCCTTTAAAATGTGTTCATATCTCAGCCTGTCTGAATGGCTTTTCATGTTTCTTTTCATTTGGACAGCATTGATTAGCCTATTTTAATACCGACTCACCTATCCGCTAACAGTCTATATATTCGCTGCATCAAAATAAGTACAAATTGGCACCAATTAGTGTTCTATCAAACGGGTCTGTACCTGCTAAATGGGTGAAATAAAAGGGACTGAGTGAGGTTGAGCGGCGGTTCTTTGACATGGGTTTTAGGAAGAGAGGGAGAAAGCGGGGAAAGCCACGCGGGCTGGGCTGCTGGTACGCGGGGCCTCAGGCTGGGCGCGGTTCCCCGCAGATTCCATGATCCTGCTGGGCTCGGTGGAGCGGTCCGAGCTGCAGTCGCTCCTGCAGCGCCACCTGTGTCCCGAGCGGAGGCTGCGGGCGGCGCAGGACATGGCGCGGAAGCTGTCGGAGCTGCCGTACGACGGGAGGGCGCTCTCCGGCTCTCCTCGCGGCCGGCCGGAGTCCTTCGCCTTCGTGGATGAGGATGCCGACGAGGACTTCTCTGGGAGGACAGAGGTGACCGCCCTGGGAAGGGCCAGGAAGCGAGATGGGTAGGAGATAAGGGAATGGCGTCAGCAGGGGTCGCCAGCCCGCCGCGTCCCACCGTCGGGTGGTTCTGAGCTGGGCTGGGCCAGGACAGGTGCAGGGAAAGTAAGAAGAGGAAGGACATGCTGATCCTTGAGAGAGCCAGAAATTCTGGACCAGTGCCTAAAAGACTAGTGCCCCGGGTCCCTGGACTGAAGGAGATAAGTTGTGGATGATGTCATGGATGAGAAGTCAAAGGGATATAGGATTTCTGAACAGGGGACTGGGCAAGAATAGAGTTAGGTAGATTCCCCTGGACATCCACCTACCAGTGAGGGCAGGGAAGCACGCGGCAGCCTCTGCCTGCGAGACTGAAAATTCTTGCTCTTTCTTACAGCTGCCTCCTTCTCCTCCTCCTCATCCCTTTCCTATTGCTCTCCTGTCCCCAGAAGAGCCCAATGGGCCCCTGCCTGACCACAAACAGCAGCCAGAGGCACCAGAGCCTGCAGGTGACGCTCTCCTGTCATGCACCCCAACTCATGCCCCCAAGTTATGTCTGGGCCCACCTCCACCTAAGGGTTACTCCCCTGAGAGGTATGAGGCTAGGGCATGGCGGAGCATTGGGAGGGGTCCTTATTCATCCACTGATTGTCCATGCTTCTCTCCCAAGGAGTAGGGGCAGAGGGTGATTTTGAAGGGTAGAAGAGAGGGTGTCTGTGGAGGCCCCGGGGAAGGGCAGTTCTTTGGAGGCAAAGTGTCAGGGACCATTCGGGAGTCCCTGGCCATTTCCTCCAGGGTGGACATTGCTTGGTTTCCATTTGCATCTGCTCGCCACTCCTCTCAGGTCAAAGACTCTCCATCTTCCAGTCCCTGCTGCGCTGCTTGCTGGGCAGAGCTCGCCCCACAAAGAAGAAAATAGTCCAGGTGAGAGGAGATGTGGTGCAGGAGGTTTAAGGGAAAGGAGTCTTTGAGGAGGGAGAGACTCATGGTTCTTAAGTCAGAGGGGCAGAGGACCCACCACAGAGACGTTTGATCAGGTGCAAGGGGTGATGACTTGGCAAGGAGACATCTGTGGCTCTGGCCAGGGAGAGATGGCTATTGTTTCAGTGGGAAACACAGTTACCAGGGGAAGAAAAGATAAAGAACTAGGATCTATGTCTTTCTTCTCTAGGAGTCTGTGGATTTAGTGGATACCATGTCACCTGAAGAGGTAAGTAAGAGAAACAGCAACCTGGGGTGGATTGTTCTGGCAAATGATGATATTGCTAATTTTTTTTCTACCTTCTGTATTGTGTGGTTGTAAGAATAAAATGTGAATCTAGATCAGAAAGTATTTTGAGAGGTTAGAAATAAGGTCAGTTAAGGAGAGAGTAATGAGCATGTGGCAGGACATGGCAGTGTTCTCAGAGGGACACGGTTGTTTCAGAAGAGGAAGTTTTGAGCCTCCGTGTGTAAGTGGGACCATGGTGCTAATATGAGCCTTGGATCTTTTAGAGAATAGGGACATCCTAGACCAGGCAGGGCTCTACTGAAGTAAGATGGCACCAGGGTGCCAGCACTAAAACAGAGCAGTGCGGAAGAATAGCATCAAAGGGAGGTGGGCAAATGCCCCAGGCAGGGCTTACCATGCTGCATTGATCAGGGCCTTGAGAACAAGGACAACTAGAAAATGTCAGGCAGCGAGATTGGGAGGAACTACAAACACAAGACAAATAATGACCACGGTGCCATGTCGGGACAAATGCCTATTTCCTGAAAGAGGTAGTTATCAAGTCTAGGAGAGAGAAAAATCAAGCATAGGGACTGCACTTGGTTGTGAGGAGGGGGCAGAATGTGGAACAGCCACTGGGAGCAGGCTGCTAACCAGTCCTGATCAGAAAACACCCTGGGCGTGTAGAGGAACAACAACAGAAAATCAATTAGCAGCTATTCCGTATGGTAAAAGAGAATGAGTCTCACTGCAAAGGCTGCAGAGGTAGAGCTTTTAAAGTATGAAGCTGACCAAAAAACCATAGTGGATATTGTATTAAAGTAAGCATCTTATGTGACTTCCAGAATAAATATTTGTTGAAGATTAAAAGCACTATGCGGTTGGAGAAGGGGGTTGTGAGTGACGAGAGAGAAAAGAAACTTTCTTTTCTCCCCTTGCCACTCCTCAGATCACACACACTTCTAATAAATGACTTATGACAAAGCCAAATAGATGATCACAGAGGAAAAAGAAAAACCATTCCTCTGCCCACAAGCAGAAATCAGAAGGGTTATAATTGCAATTAAGGAGTACTTTGTTAGGTTGCTAAAAACAATAATAATGAAGGTTTTGTAATGCATTAAAGAGAGAAAACCAGCTATTTGATCAGTGTGACTATTTAATGACCACTGGAAATAAAGTGCAGCCATGGTTAAGAAGAAGATAGATCATGTGTTTCTAGCTTGTATCTTTTCCAAGGAAGACTTTAAGAAGCTACCAACTCTCATGCAATTCTGAATGGAGACATTTTGGAGGGATAAGATGGAATAGAAGTCAAAATTCAGGATATTTTGAACATGGTTTTCAGACCAGATAAAATGACACCCTTGACAATATCAAGATGTTGATATTGACAAAAAACAGTAGGGGAGCAGTATGGTAATGTTGAAAGAATTCAATTATATGTCATCAGAAGTCCCTGCTTTGATTTGTTTAATTCTGCGTACTGTGTTTGGGGTATGCACAGAGCTCTGGTTTCTGACTGGTGCTGAGCTTTCTAAGTTGGGGAACACATCAGACTCCACAGCAACATTCTCCTGCCCTTGGACAAAAGCTAGGGGTGTACCCGGAACACAATCAGCAGTCAAAGTTACAAGCCCAGCTCCACCAATTACTGTGTAATCTTGGACAAACTATTCAAACAATCTGAGCCTCTCTTTCCTCATCTATGCAATGAAGATGATAGGACTGTTGGAGAGGATTAAATGAGCTAAGACATGTAAAGCAATTACAATAATGCTTGGCACAGTGGAAGTCCTTGATAAATGTTCTCTGAAAATGTTGCTGCTGGTGTTGTTATTGGAAAGGTAAAAATGGAACCTGAGAAGTCCACAAATGACTATAGAAAAGACCAAGAGGACAGGATCTGCCACACTAGGATTGACAAGGTCTAGCCCCCATCCCATATATAAAGCTTCTCTACAACACACCTTCTAAGTGGTTGTCCATCCTGTACTGTGAGAGCTGGTTAAACCCTGCATGAAAAAAAAAAAAAAAAACCCTGCATGATCCGTTGGGAAGACAAGAGTGCAGCAGAGGCGTGACTGTAGTCCAGAAATATCAGGACAAGACTGGTGGAGGGAGTGTCACTGAGGGCTGTACACTAGACCATAGAACTAGGTAATGGCCTTTGGTGATATGCTCTGAAGCCTGTAAGATGTAGATTTGGACAAATAGGAAAACAGAGTACTAGATAATTAGAGGGTACTGGCTGAAAAGCGATTTTAGAAAATTTTAGATAAATTTATGAAAGCCAGAGATATAATGGATTATTTGAAACCTTGGGGATTTCAGTGTGCATATCTAACATCATGAGGATAGTTGGCCTTTGTGCCTTAATGCTTCTGTCATAGACAAGAAAAACAAAAACAAACAAAAACCAGCTTTGCTCCAGTCAACTAAGTGCCATGAGGTCCGGTACAGCTCTTCAAATTTAACAAATACTTGCTGTGATCTCCTGTGGGGGTGGTGAATGTGCTGGTTTCTTCACAACATACACCAATCGATCCCACATAGCACTCCCGAGGAGTTCACATGTAGTAGGCAGAGATAAGACAGATGCCCACACAAGATTGAGCATGACCAATGCCATTTCTGAAAAGAAGAGACCAGCAAAGTACTACAGAATCAAAAAAGAGGAGAAGCACATGTGATCAGGAGAGCCAAGAATACACACAGGCTGGGCAGGGTGGGGCAGCTACAGGAACCCCAGGTGGCAAGAACAGCCAGACAAAGGGGAAGGTGTGTTTGAAGAGCAGAAAGCAGTCTGGTTTGCCTGAAGCCCCGCATCTTTTAGAAGTAGTGGAAAATAAACCGGGAGAGATAGGCTGGAAATTACAGATGTCTGGGGCACCAGGGTGTGAGAGGGATGGGGAACTAGTAGAGGGATCCTTATTCTGGGTGCCTGGGGGGAGGGTGCAGGCTGGGGTGGGGGCCTAATGAGAGAGGATAGGGCAGGAACTGTAACCCGAAAGAAGGGGAGAGCCACTGACCTGGAGGGCCTAGGATGGGTCATTGTATGTTTCAGGATCCTGGGCAGGTCCAGGAGGGCTGTTTGGGGTCACACTCAGGTATCTGGGGTTGATGGAAGCTCTGTGATTTGGGTGACTTTCCTCCTCTGCCTGGCAGATCGAGGCCTGGGAGCAAGAGCAGCTGAGCCAGCCTGTCTGCTTTGATTGCTGCTGTATCGACCAGTCTCCCTTCCAGCTGGTGGAGCAGACCACCCTGCACAAGGCAAGTCCTTGCTGACAGCTCAGCGCTTCAGGGAGGGCAGGGGAGGTGTGGGGCAAGGAATGTGCGCTGACCTGTGCTCTCCCTCCAGACTCACACGCTGTTCTCGCTCCTCGGCCTCCACCTTGCTTACGTGACCAGCATGGGGAAGCTCAGGGGCGTCCTAGCCCTGGAGGAGGTAATCGGACATGTCCCGTTGGAGCAGCAGGAGGGAGGGTGGGCACAGGATGGGGGCTGTGGGTGGGGCAGGGGTGCTGTTAGCATCTTGGAAGTCCCTCCAGATTTCCCTCTCCATTTCTCATGCAGAGATGGGGGGCTGGGGTGAGCAACCAGTGAGAGTAGAGGGGGCTGCCAAGCCTGTTGCAGCCACAGTCCTGAAGGAAACAGAGTTCTTCACCCCAGATGGGACCCACGTGACCTTTGTGTCTGGTGTGGGTTTGGATGGGGGTTCAGGCCATGAGTCACAGTTCCTAGTGGTGAGCTATGGGGAAAGCAGGAAGGGGTCGCCTGAGGTCTGAGGCGGGGGCTTGGGATTCGCTGCAGGCAGGTCTCTTTGTCTTGCCCCTTCTCCTGTCCTTCTCTGTCTTCCTTTGATTGTTCTGTGTCACCTCTGTCCAGCCCCTTGGTAGCTTTGTGATTTTGCAGGGTCTGTTCTTTCCTGTTCACGTTTCTCCCACTGCCCCATCTTCTTTCTCTTTCCAATTTTGTACCCTCTTTCCTTTCCTGCGGCTCCTCAGCTACAGAAGGCCATAGAGGGGCACACCAAGTCTGGGGTGCAGCTTCGCCCTCCCCTTGCCAGCTTTCGGAACACGACTTCAACTCGCAAGAGTCCTGGGGGACCACCCCCTCCTGTAGAGGGCTGGAGCCTGCCCGAGGATGGACCTGGGGCCACGGGGGCAGGGGATGTGGCCCCTGCCTCCCCAGAGAGCCCCATGCCGTCCCCCTCCCCAGAGCCTGCTCTCTCCCGGGCCCCAGCCAAGATGGAGGGCGAGCTGGAGGAGCTGGAGCTGGTGGAGGGTCCGGGGCCAGAAGAGGAGCTGGCCGACATCTTGCAGGGCCCCGGCCTGCGGTCCTCGGATGAGGAGGATGAAGATGAACTGATCCTTTGACTGCCTCCCAGGACCTCCTTATAAAGACTGTCCGTGACTGAAGGTGGACTTGTGTGGGACAGGATATGTCCTGAAGTTGGAGAGCTCACCCAAAGTTTTGGCCCTTCCCAGGGATTTTTAAATGTGATAGTGATAGTCTTAAAGAAGGAGTCAGAACTTGGGCAGGGAGGAGCCGTGGTCAATTCCCAGACCGGCAGGTGGTTCTAACCCTGGTGGCAGCCCCCTGTTATTCCATGGGGCTTCCTGAGTTTTCCTGGTGTGTGGGTAGGGAACGCCCTGCCTCTCTGCCTCCCCTCATCCCCCAACAACTCCCGAGGGCTCCTATCCCAGCGCCTGGCTGGCCTTGCCTGGCTGGCCTTCCCGTGTCTGCAGGAGGTGGGTGAAGGAAGGCCCAGAATGACTGTGGCCCCATAAGTGCCACATTGGAGAAGGAGATGGGACCAGCTCACAGCCTCAGGGACTGACCACCTCAGAATGTGCCTCTGAACAGGCCACAGCTGCTTCTCTCTGTGCCACACACACACAGCAGTCTGCCTCCGGCCCTCCTGGCCCCCACTGCCTGTCTTCCTGTCCGGGCTGGGCATTACTAGGGCAGCGAGCGACAGACTACGTCCCCCTCCTCCACCTCAGGCAGTGAAATGCAATGAGAAGGACTAGAGAGGGCAGCAGCCTGTCAGGAAAGGTTGCCAAAGGCTCGGTGGGGAAAGGGCAGCTGCCCTGTTCCCTGACCACCAGTCCCCAGGATGTCACGTGGCTCTCTCTGGCAGAAAGTCCTCCTACCTCACAGCGCAGCCTCCTGTGCCCAAGTCACTCCCTAGGAAATGCATCTCCCTCTCCCTGCTGTAGTCACCAGCTTGTCCTGCCAAGGGTCAGCTCTGCCCCAGGGCACGCCTCTTCTGCCAAGAACTCAGGCTCAGAGCAGCTAGGTCACTGGGTCACTCAGACAGCAGCCTCTTCACAGACTAGCTCCTCGGGTGCCTGTCCTAGGGGTGGGAAGTTGGGAGTGCAGTGTCAAGATGGCAAGCCTCTTTGGTGCTGCCCACACGTGGGACAGTCACATCCTCACCCTCCCCAGATCAGCAGCAGGCGCTGGCGGTTGTGCTGTGAGCACCCCGAAACCCTTGCTCCATAACCAAGGCTTTCCTCCCCCGACCCCGCGGGCCTCCTCTCCCACATTCCCCTCCTTCTCCTCCCCTGTGCCCCGCCTCCTCCATCCCCCAAATAAGACACGCATAGCCAGAGGACACCACCACATTCTGTTTAGTGCCACTGAATATAGCCTCTAGCCCTCTCCACATCACATCCCTCCCCCCACCCAGGCCAAGAGAGACGCTGAAGCCTGGGTGGGGGCTGGCGGTGGGCATTGGAGCCCGTGCCCGTGTACATAATCTATAATATTTATATATACTGATATAGAATTCTCTCTGTAATATATGTCATAGAATCTCTCTTGGGCCTGGGGTGGGAATGTCACATTAAGAAAACATGCTAAGACTGGCCATAAAAATGGATATTTCCCAGACCTGGAAGACAAAGTGTAGGGTATACAGATGGGGACAGGGAGAAGACAATAAACTCATTCCCTAGATCCCCTCCTCAACACAAGGATGAGAAGGAAGGTGTGGGAGGGAGGGGGCAATGGAAGGGGAGGAATGGAAGATTTGGATTTTCATTTAATAAAGTCAATTGAAAATGAAAGTGCACCCCTCCCCCCCAAAAGAAAATCATTTAGCAAGAGCAGTTTCATTCACAAGAATATAAAAACAGCCCTGTTCCAGGACTGCTGTAAAACGTGCTGCACAGCCTTTAACCCCAAAGGAAAAGCGACCCTTTCCCACCCCCTGATAGCCGCTTCCTGCACATGCCCCCCCTCCCCCAAATAGGCTAGAAGCAAACCCCCATGCACCCTGTGCCCGGCACCAGAGAGGCAGTCTCTCCCTCCAGAAGAGTCCCAAGATGGTCCCAGGTCAGCTCCTCGGGTCTCCTCCCTCTTCAGAGTGGAGTGGGAACTCCTTGCAAAAGGCAGGCCCCCACCTGACCTCTGGTCTGCAGTAACTGCCCGCTCCCTGGGGACTCCAAGCCTCTGCTTATCTATCAACTCTGCCAGATTCCTTCAGACCTTCAGCCATCGTTTGTCAGGGACCATTTGGCTTCCTTGGGAAAGGGAAGGAGGGAAGAAAGCTGCTGTAGTCTACCCTTCCTACTCCCAGGGCCCTGGGAAAAAAGGAACTGTAACGAATGAACACGCTACATGGACCAAACATCCACCGTTGTCTGGGGGAGAATATGGGCACTGAGGGGATGAGATGAGAGGAGGAGATGACGCGGTGATAGAGCAGATTGGAGAAGGCGAGGAACCAGGGACCCCGTGGGATAAAGGTCATGTGAACATGCAAAACCCCAGGGTCTGCAGCAGACGGGCAGGGGACAGCTGCCAGGATGAGCATGCCGGACCACTTCCTAGAGCTCCTAGCAATGCAGTCCTGGGACGTCGAGTCAGGACATGTTATTGAGCACATGTGCAAGCTGCATGAGATTAGGTGATCGCACCTACCTTGGCTCACACCTATTCCCATGTTTTCTCCAAGAACCAACCTCAGGATAACCATTCTCCCCTCCACTGAAAGACACGGGACACCCCCTGCCCTGGCTGCATTTCAGGAGCATGTGTATGAACTTCATGAGTATGAACTTGGTGGCAGGGTGCGGTCATAGATGGACAGAAACACCTCCAACTCTCAACCTCCTCATTCCAAAGCAATAGAAGTCTGGGGTTCAGGGGTCAGGGGAAGTCTGTGCCCAGGGTCTGGGAGAAGATGTCAGTGCTCCCTTCCCTGCAGAAGATGCAGGTAATAGGACCCCTGACTGAGAGCAGGTAGGACACCAGGGCTGGGAGCTGGAGCCTGCGACGGGGAAAGAGGGAACTAGGGCAATGAACCTCTTAGGCCTCTCTCTCCTCCCCAGACTCTGCCTATGCCAAAGGCCAGGGAGCCCCACTGCACGGCTGTGTCCTCTGCCCATCCCCTGCCCGCATGCGCCTTACAGTAGTGCTGGGGCTCACATGCTGCTCAGAGCCCCCACCAGGGTGCAAGAGGGTATGGGAGGGCAAGCTTGTGCCTCATGGTAAACTGTCCTGGAAGGAAGAATCCGCTGCTGTGTCTCTCTTCCTGGGCAGGAGGCCCGGGCAGGGGGCGAGGACAGCCGCCGAGGTGAGGAGCCGACAAAGGGGCAGGAGCCAAGCGCCCACCCTGGCCCTTGGCCAGCAGCCCCACCCAGCCTGGGGAGTGACAGCACCGACTCCTCCCTCCACCCCACTCAACCCTGAGTCCCCAAGAAGTTATAAAAATGTAGAAAAGGCAAAGAGAAAAGTGTAAACAGCTCCAGAGAATTAGGGGTGGGAGAGGGCAGACACAGCCCTCACGGGCGCCGGATAAGGGACGGAGGAAGGCAGGAAGGGAAGCAAGAGCTGGAGCGGCCAGCCCCTGGCAGGCTCATTTCCCAGATCCTTTAGGATCCTCCTTTCAGCCACGGGATATTCAAGATCCCAGAACAAGTGGTCTCATCGGTGACTCGTCTCTGGGCAGGCCTTGACATAAAGAACCACATCTGCGTGCCCTGTGAATCCAGCTGCCACGTCCACCTCCTCGACTTCCGAGCTCAGAAGCCAGATGACCGTTGAGGGCAGATTGGGCCACCACGCAGATGCTGCAGCCCCTGTGCCTGTCCAGCCGCATCCAACGGCCCCTGAGGTCTGTTCCTCACAGTAGGGAGGAGCTGGGGCCACAGCCAGAGAGAACAGTCAGGAAAAGCAAGAGTGAAATGGAGAAAGGAGGTATTCAGACAGCACAGTCAAGACTCCTGGAAGACGGAATCAGGGAGTGAAGAACTGAGGTCCAGTTTCGGCTTGGCCACTGCGCTCCTGTCCTCAGGCTGCACGTACTGGCAGCTTCTTGGGCAAAGACCCAGAAGCCCACCGCCTGGGCCCTTCTCCCACAGCCACGCCAAGTTCACAGCCATCTAGTTGCCTGGGTGTCAGTTCCTGGACCTGTGGTTTCTAGATTGTAAGCCTGGACAAAACCCCTCCTGCTCCTCCACTTCCCCGCCCTCCTTGCCCGCGTTTCAGCTGTACCGCTGGGGGAAGGGAGGGTGCACGGCCCTCAGGTGGGGGTGGAAGCCAGGGTGTGGGGGGAGGAAACTAGTTGTTGGCCTCACCCTCCTCCTCGTCAAAAGACTGCACGCCTGAGGATGTGACGTCAGACACCTTCCGGCTGAGAGCAGTGGACATCTCAGGGTCTTCTCGGGGAGAAAGTGACTCCAGGTCCCGGCATCCCGCATCCTCTTCCTCCTCAGGGGCCAATGGCCTCTTCTCCTCCTCAGCAGGGCCCCGTGCCAGTTCCACCCCGCCCACCCCTGGAGCCCAGTCACTGTCTCCCCCGAGCAAAGGCGGAGGTTCCTGAGCAGAGTATCCGGAAGCAGGTTGGGAAGGCCCCATTTCATGCAAGCTGGGCTGTGAGTCATCAAATGCAGGGCCAAGATAGGATCCTGTGGCCGGGGAGGCAATGAGGGACTGGTCGCTTGCTTCCCAGGCATCCGATGACCCCAGACAGTACATGCCCTGGGACACATAGGAGTGAGGCCATCCATCCATGGGGGCTTGAGCCAGGGCATCTGTAAAGAGAATCACAGAGGTCGGTGGGGCCACAGAATACCAAAGGCAGTAGTGACAGCACACAGACTTGAGGGCCAGACAGAGAGGACACAGAGAGTAGAGAGGACAGAAGGAAAGCTGAGGGATGGACAGGGAAGTCTCAAAAGAACAGAGATGAGTAGAGGCAGCCTAGATAGCTGGGGAGGCCTTGTGGGCCCCAGGGGCTGGATTCTGGAGCCATCTCTCACCCTGACTCTCCATCAGCTCCTGGTAGTTGTCACTGTAGTTGCAGCCTAATGGCTCCTGGGTGGAGTTGACACTCATGTCCTCACCATCCATGGAAGACCAGGCCATGAGTGTGGCCTCAGAGATAGCAAACTGCTCCATGACGCCTATGAGAAGAAATGCAGTGACCACAAAATGCCTCAGGGAACCCACAGACACATGCAGGGGAGACAGCCTAGGGCAGCACAGTTCAATAGAAATATAACGCAAGCCACTGATACAATTTAAAATTTTCTAACAGCCACATTTAAGAAAATTAAAAAGAAACAGGTAAAATTAATTGGAACAATTTATCTTATTTAATCCAATATAGAAAAAAGATTATAACCTCAACATATAAACAATATAAAAATTACTAATGTACTATTTTGCATTCTGTTATTTGTGCAAAGTCTTGGAAATCTTGTCTGCATTTCACACGGACAGCACATCTCATTCAGACGAGCCACCCTGCAAGTTCTCAGCAGCTACATGTGGCCAGTGGCTGCTGTACTGGATAGCACAGCCTTCGTATGTGTCCCGAAACAAGGCAAAATCGTAGGGGGCTTCCCAAAACGTCAGATTTAGGATTCCTGAGGGAAAAGAGTTGGGGGTCTTCTGATGAGATATCTTAGGGGACTAAAATTAGGGATTTCCAGAAATTTATTTTTGGAGGTTTTTAGGAATTATAACGTAGAGGGTAGGTTTCAACACGAACAGAGAATTCCCAAAACAGCATCATGGGATTGTGGGTCCACAGTGACATAAAGTTGAAAGTTCAAGGGATTGGAAGAAAGGAAGGCACACGGCAGGGATGGTAGCCTTGGGGGTCCCGATTCTGGTCAAAGCCATGAGTGAGTTGAAGCTTAACACTGCCACTGCCCTGCCCTGTAAGTGTGTCATCCCCCTCACCCATACTTCTACCACCCATGTCACTAACACAAAGAACTTCCCTTCTCTTCCGGACCTGTCACTCTTCCTAGGCTTCTTATTGAGACCTGACTAGGGATCAGCCACTCTGTAAGCCTACTATGTGCCTATCATCGGACATATACTGCTTTCCTAGAACTAAACCTTTTCTGCAGACACCTGTTCCCTCACCCAATTCTCTTGATCATCTAGTTGTTGTCACCATAATGAGTCCAGCAAGTGAATTCATGACACCAAAAGCTGATGGGCAAAGGCTAGAAGAGATCCCCAAGGCCTTTCTTTCTTTTACTTCTAGAAATGTGCATAGAAGCAGAGCCTGTCAAAGACCAAGGCCCCTGCATTTTTCTCCTTCATTAAGGGAGTCCAGGGGTTGGACAGTCCCAACAATGAAAAGAGAAGGCATCTGGGACAGGAGGATCACAAATTCCATATAATTCCCCTCATTTTATGAAATGATTATAAAAATATGATTGAGGACACTCAGCAGAATTAACAAGTCAGAATTCTTGAAATCCAAGCTGTTTGGGAAATGTAAGCCTATGGTCCATATATGGCTAGAGACAATCTTGCCACAGGGAGCCAGGCTGGAATGTCAGTCCCTGGCCAACCTGAAAATGTATCTCTTGAGGATCTGAGGAACAAGTACCTGCTAAGAAACGTGCTTCCTTCTCGCCATCGCTGAGGTCAGAGTAGGCATCTGTATCCCTGCGCACGGCCTCGTGGCTGTGTTGTGGCTGAATGGCAGGCGTCTTCCCCCAGCCCTGCCACTCAATCATGTGGGCCACCCGGCCTTGCCCCATGGCTGTGGGCTTTGTCACATGGTCCTTCATGCTTCGAGAGATCCCTAAAGGGTAAGACATTTCCCACACCCTCCAGAATATCACACAATACCCATACCAGACCCTCCCCACTATTCCACCTTTGTCCCATGGACTCTATCCACTGGGACAGGTAGCCCCTAGGACTCCAGAGATAGGAGTAGCCTGGAGTTTGGGAGAGGCTTGATGGAAAGGGCAGATAGGTCAGGGGTGTGGGGATAAAGGGCCTGAAGGAGCAGGGAGACTGCGATCAGGAGCCTGAAGGTATTCTCCCACCAGAGTGCATCCCTAGGTCAGGAGTCTCACCTGAGAATGATGACTTGGCCAGGGCCCCAATGCCATAGGCATTGGAGTTTCGCTTAAGCTTCGGAAGAATGGAAGTGGTGTCCTCCATGGAGAGCTAGGATAGGGAACATGGCAGGAAGGGCAGAGGAATAAAAAGGTATGGACATGCTTTATATATGGAGGAGAGTTCATGATTTCCAGGAAGAAGGATGGGAGCTAGGGCAGGTGGTAAGGAAAACTGCTATACCCAAGAGTCCCAAGGAGGTGTATGCCCCAACCACCTGGGAACTGGGGACAGGTGGAGAAAGTGAGGGCTCACAGAGCTTGTCGGAGTCAGAGAGCAGCATGTTCTGTGTAAGGTCTAAGGGACAGTATAAGGAAGAGGAGTCAGGAGGACTGGGGAGGTCTGGGGGCAGCTGCACTCACATTGATGCCGTCCCAGGAGAAATCGGTTCGAGTTTGCTGTGAGGAGAGAGGAAAGGCAATGGGCATCCCAGCCACTTCTAGGAATGCAAGTAACCCCACCTTCATCAGAGGGACTCCAGGGGTGTGTGGAGTGGGCAGGGCTTTCCTGAGGTTAACACAGGGAATTAGGATGTCTGCGTGGAATGTTTGGCATGTGTTTTGAGGAAAGTCAGGAGAAATGTTCTGTAAAAGTGTCAGTTAGAAGGAGTATCTGAAATGTTGCCTTGGAGTTTAGAAAGAGAATTCAAGGATCAGGCAGCTAGAGGCTGGAGGCCTTATTCATGGTGGCTCTTAGGTCTCTCAGAGGTCCTTGGCCAGGGGGGCCTCACCTCGGTGGACGGCCGGTGGAGGCTGCTCCCGTGCAGCGAGCTGGTGCTGTCCATGTTGATCTGATCGACATCCTTCAGGCCCTTCCAGTCCACTGCTATCACCTCGTTCCCTGGAGGGGCCAGAGGTTATTTGCTCTGCCCTCATCTCCCGGGGCCCCTCCCACAGAATGCGGAGGCCACACCCTGGGGCCAGCCCCTCACACCCCTCCCCTCCCCCCAGCTGAGGGCCCCTTTCCTCTGACAGCCCCACCATTCCCACATGTTTGGTGAGAGAAATAATAATGCTGAGCCAAAATATTCAGTTTTAGCTCAACCAAGAATAGCACACTCAGAAACTAAGTGTTCTTTCTATGGCCTTATCTGTTGTTGTTTACATGGAGGGGTCAGAGGCTGGGTTTTAGCGGCAAAACAATTCTTACTCTGTGCTGAGGAATCTCAGAGGTTTTCTATAGGGGAGCTGGGCCTTTCCCCCACTGCCATTCTACAGATAAGGGCAGAGCTTCTCAAGGGGAAGCTCCTCTCCGTGTGGGGCGGATGGAATGTGTCTTCCCCCACGGGCTCTCCACAGGAGTCGGTGAGTCCTTCAGGAAGAAGATGTGGAGGGGACAGCAGGGAGTTGGGTGGGTTCTCCCAGAAGCAGTGACAGCAGAGAAGTGAAGGGTGAGAGGAGACATTTCACCTGACTGTGAGGAGACAAGCCATGGATTGAAGTGGAGGGAAGGCGGGGGAGAGGAAGGAGAGGAGAAAACTTTTTAAAACAGGAGTTAAAAGAATAGGAATTCAAGTCAGAGAGAAGACAAGATAGTGGGAGGCGGTGGACAGGGTCTGAGAACTGGCTGGGAGACTGGAGGATGGATGGTCATTGCTAAGGTCACGCCCCAGCTCCCCTGGAAGGGAGTCTCCTTGGAGAAGCAGCACTTGGGGCCAGTGGTTGTAAATGGTCAAGCATGGGATGGCTGCCAGAACCATCTGCCCTTACAGGTCCTGTATACACATGTGCCTTTACGGTTGTGAGTTTAGGGTTACCACCCATTCTTGGGAAGCCGTGCACCGAAGGGCGGCTTGGGCAGAAGGCACAGGGCACCCAACAGCACAGCTGGTGCAGAGGAAGGGGCTGAGGGAGAAGCAACCCCTCCAAAGTTGGCCGCTGTCACTTGGGGCTCCAGGGGAGTGGTGAGATGGGCCAGGCCAGAAGCCGTGGCTGGGGGAGAAGAGGAAAAGTGGACATCTGGACACGGACAGCAGGGGCCGGGAGGCAGAGCACAATGTGAGGATCAGAGCCCCGGGGAGGGCAGAGCCGGAGGGAGGGGAGGTGGCCTTTGTGGAAGAGGGAGAGCTGAGTCAGAGCCGCGGGGGGCAGGGAGGGGGAGGGAAGAGAACGGGAGAGGTGACAGCAGGGGAGGAGGGGGTATCCATGGAAATAAATCGGGTCTCAGAAATCGGGCTTGAAGAGTGAGTTTGTTTGTAATAATAATACGAATTATTCTCTCAACCTGAGGTCACTGGGAGGTGTAGGCGGGAGAAATTGGGAGTTGGAATGGGAAAAATTGGGGGGTTTGGGAGAGCGTTGGGTCTATTTGCTGAGCTGAGAGTGGAGTGGGTGCACGGGGCAGGAGGTCGGCGGTAGCACGGCAGAGGCTGCAGGGGAGCACCGGTCAGGAGGCGCCTCTCTTCCCTCCCCCCCAAGGTAAATAAAGAGCCGGCCCCGCCCCGCCGGCCCCTGCCTACAGGTGCAGCCCCACCCTCCCGGGCGGCCGGCGACCGACCCCTCGGGTCCCTCACCCTGGCCTCCTCCCGCTACCCCCGCTCCTCCTCCCGCCCCAGCCCGGCCCCATTCCCTCCGGGCGCCGAACCCAGTCCCTCCCCGAGGCACGGCGCATCCCGCCCCCGCCCCAGAGGGAAAATGCACGTGAACAAAGCAAATCGGAGGAGGCAGGAACGACAGAAAAAGGCAAAGGAGAGGAAAGGGACGGGGCAAAACACCCGAGCCGCATGGAGGCGGTGGCGGGGGTGGCGTGGGGGCGTGCGAAAGACACCCGGGCTGAGACGGAGGCCGAGGCCCTCAGCACGGGTCCTCGGCAGAGGGGCTGCTCCAGCACAGAGGGGCCGAGGAGGCGCAGGGGACCTGAGTCTAGGCGGATGGCCCGGAGGTGGAGGGATGAGGGGACCCAGAGTAGGGCCGAGCGCCGGAGGAGCGGAAAGGAGGCTGATGGAGAGATGATGGAGCAAGGGACCGCGCCCGGGGGAGGGCGACCGAGAGAAGGAAAAGAGCCCGGAGGGACGGCAGCCCTGGAGGCGCGAGGAGAGCGGGGAGGAAGGAGGACTGGAGGGAGCGCAAGCGGGCGGAGGGAAAGTGCGGGAGCAGGGCTGGGCGAGGCGGGTGCGGAGAGGGGTCCCGAGGGCGCGCGCGGGTGGGGGAAGGGGCGAGCCCTGCCCGGCCGCCGCCGGGCCGCGGTACCCACCCACAGTCCGGGAGCCGATGCAGCCCATGGCTCCGGGCCTCCGGGCCGGGCCCTCACCGACTCGGGGCGCGCACCGGGGGGAGCACCGGCAGCCGCGCCGCCGCCCCAGCCGCTCTGCAGCGCCGCGGCTGTCTCCGCTCGGCTCCGCTCCCCCCTCCCCTCTCCATCCCTCCCCACGGCAGCCTCCGTCGCCGCCGCCGCCGCCGCCGCCTGGCTCCCCCGCCCGGGCTCGGCTCGCCGCGGCCGGGGAGGGGGCGGCCCCGGGATTGGCTGCGCCGGGCGCCTCCCCGCCCCTGCCCCCGACCGCGCCGCGGCGCTGCCCCCGGGCCCCTGGGCGGGCTGCGGGGGGCCTCGGCCGCAGCGTCCCTGCGCCCCGCGGCCCCCAGCCCCGCGCCGGGCCCCTTGCCGAGTCCCCGCCGGGCTCTGGCTCGGAGAATCCCGGCTCGGAGCTCAGGAGCCAGGAGAAACCAGAGCCCACTCTTAGGTTCTGGTTGATGGATTTTGCGGGCCGGGGGCTGGAGATGCCCTGGGAGAAAGTGGGGTGGGGTGAGAATAAAACCGGACTGAAGGGCCTTGGCCATCAGATTCCGCAAACACTTGTTTTCTTCCTGGGGCCGCATCTGGGACACACGCAGGAGCGTGACTGGAGACAGCTTTGGTTGCTCCGCGTCTCAGGGGCGCTATTTTAGCCACCCAAACAGATCGTGAAGTCTCTGCAAGTGGATGCTGTATTATACTTCTCCGTGCTCGGTGCTCCGACGTTCAGGGATGGGTGTGGGGATGGTGCAGGTAATCTAATTCCAGGCCTGATTGGGGATGAGGAGCATATACGGATAATTCAATGGAAGCTACACTGAAATAAAAATCTCAGGACTCAAGCCTGGCTAGAAGACATCGTTTCAAATCCAATTTAACTTTCCTGAGCCTTGGTCTTCTGGGACAAATGCAAGCGAGGATGTCCCGGGAACAGTAAAGAGAGAGGAAGATTGCCCTCTGGCTGGTGGGAACGGATCAGGGAGATAGCACAGGCCCCACGGACCCACGGTTAGGAGCTGAGATCTAAGCTGCAAAAGTTAAGTAGACACTGCGGTTGCAGCAGGCAAAAAGTGGAATCCAGAAAAGATGCATTAGAAAAGGCAAGGAGACTCTTGTCCAAACAACACCCAGAAAACCCTAAGTGTCAGAGAGCAGCCAGGCTAGTGCTCAGAGAAGCGAATGCTAATCCAGGGTCTGTTTGCCGCCACCTGCCTTTATGTCCCTCCTGGGGTTGGAGAGGGCAGTGGGCCAGGGGTCCCTGGTGTGGGCTCCTAACAGAGAGGGAGACCAGGTCTGATGGATGCAACTTTTTAACCTTCAAATTATGAATGCGGAGCTACATCCTATGGAATCGCAGATGAAGATGTGGAAGAAGACACTGACAATCTGTAAATTTGGGAGATATGGGGTTATGGAGAAAACTGATCTTTGGTCTACATACATGAAGAAATAAACCAGATCTACATCTATAAAACTATGATGGAGAAGAGAGAATTATCAGCTTAGATTTTAATGATCCAGTATAGTTTGTGGCAGGCCCTGATTCCAGTGGAGAGAATTAGAAAGTATTTTCTTTTTTCATATCTACCATTGTTGGCTATACAAGAGAAGCAGCAAATAGTTTCTGCCCTCGTGGAATATATATATTGTCTAACTACAAAGGAAAGAAAATGGAAAGATGGTAAAAAGAAAAAAGAAGAATAAAAAGCCTTCATTACTCCAGCAATCCACACCCTCCCCACCCCGCCCCATTATTTGAGCAAACACTGACAGGGGACTGGCCAGGTGAGGAGGTGACAGACCAGGTGGCTATCCTGCTCACACTTTCCGCCTGAAATTGCTCTCTCCTTGGGGTGCTCCCTGACTAATACATATTTATACATTATTACGTATCCCTTCCTGTGGTCCAGACTTGGATACAAGCCCCTTCCCTTGATCTCCTTAGCACAGCTATATAAGGCTAGATCTGTCCAAATGATTTAAAGCAAGCTAACATGAGGGATCCCAGGTCTTGGAGACTCAGTCTCACCCCACATTCTGTATGAAGGTATTTCCAGTACCAAAAAAAACGTAGGATATCACAGGCACAATCCTGCCAGCTTCCTTCCTGCTCCCTGCAGGGCTTCTTATACGGAGTCCTGTTACTCTCACCAGTGAGGGGCATTCTCCCAGTGTCTTTGTCATCTTCTGAGCCAAGGCCAAAGATCCCACTTCTGGTATGAACTAGAATAACCTTTCTGGAGGACAATTTGACAATACTGATCAAAAGAATCTTTAAACTATGTATTGCTGTTGTGGTTATTACTAAATTATGATACAGCTATCCCATTTATAGAAATATTCTAAGGAAATAAAACTAGAATGTGAGCAACTATTTAATCCACAGCACTCATCAGAGCACTGTTTACATCATGAGGATTGTACACAACCCACACATTCAAACCTAGGGATTTATTAAATAAATTATGGAATAGGTCTATAATAGAATACTATCCAGCCACTAAGTATATTCTGTAACTGTATTTGTTGACATGGAAAATTATTCATGCTCTATTGTGACATTGTAAAACATCAAGCTATAAGAATTAGAGTATATCACTTTTTGTTTAAAAATTATACACATGTACACACACACACACACATATTCTTCCTGCCTTCTGTCAGTCTTTCCATCCCAAGAAATTTAAGGGACTCCCTGAGGAAAGTCTATTTCATAAATCTCCAAACCTGAGGTTATAGTTTGACCCTCAATGAAATCGCAATATTAACCAGTTCATTTCCAAAAGTCTAAAAATAAAGGACTTTGGCAGAATGCCCCCAGGGTGGCACTGGCACTTCCTAACTGGTTCCTTTTGGGACACAGCCTCAAGGTGAAATTATACCTTCTATTCTTTCTGTTGCTGGTTCATGTTTCTGGTCTCCTGTGGATAGCTCTTGGACAGAAGGAACCAGCCAAGTTCAGTGACAGTACTATCTAAAACAGGGATTCTTCTCCCAGCATCCATGGACAGAATCGAGACTTCATGACCTTACACGTTTATACTCACGAACTTGTAACTGAGATTCCCCATTTACTTCAGTTATACAGGTAGGCAGCAAATTACACTACTAGTGGAGGTACCAATATTATATTGTGTCTATCACCAATAAAAATCACAGATGTTTATATTACATGAAAGTTGTTGCAGAGTTTTTACAACATCCTTTATGTTGATCACTACTTTGAAATTATGGTAATATTGAACCTGCCTCTATATTTTCTTATTTAATGCTTTCATAAATAAACAACTATGTGAGGGGTCTTTAAAAAGTTCATGGAAAATGAGTATTATGAAAAAATTGTGCATGGATTTCAAGAATGTTTTATACCAAAACAAACTCATACTAACTTGTTATAAGGTGTCTGACCAGGATGAGTGTGAGGCGCTAAGAAGGATAAGATACCAGTTTGAAACAGCTCCGTTCAGAGCAACACAAATTCTGCTAAAATTGAAGCAAGAACAAACATCACATTTATGATGAACCTTGGGTGGAAGAGTGGTGAAATCATTGGCATTTTACAAAAAGTTTATGGGGACAATGCTCCAAAGAAATCAGCAGTTTACAAATAGGTAACTCGTCATAGAAGGGATTAGACAATATTGAAGATGAAGCCTACAGCCGCAGATCATCCATATCAATTTGTGAGGAAAACATTCATCTTGTTTGTGCCTTAGTTGAAGGAGACTGATGACTAACAGTAGAAACAATAGCCAACACCGTAGACATCTCAACTGATTCAGCTTGCACAATTCTGACTAAAAAATTAACGTGGAACAAACTTTCTACTCGGTGGGTGCCAAAACCATTGTGCCCAAATTGGCCACACACAAGAGTGGACCTTTTGATGGAAATCTTAAACAACTGAAATCAAGATCCTGAAGTATTTTTTCTAAGAATTGTAGCAGGAGATGGAACATGGCTTTACCAGTACAGTCCTGAAGACGGCACAATCCAAGCAATGGCTACCAAGAGGTGGAAGTGGTCCAGTTAAACCGAAAGCAAACTGGGCCAGAGCAAAGGTCGTGGCAACAGTTTTTGGGATGCTGAAGGCATTTTGCTTGTTGGTTTTCTGGAGTGCCATTGAATGATAACATCTGCTTATTACGAGAGTGTTTTGAGAAAGTCACCCAAGGCTTTAGCAGAAAATCACCCGGGGGGGCTTCGCCAGGGGGTCCTGATCCACCACGACAATGCTCCTGCCCATTTCTCTCTGCAAACAAGGGCAATTTAGTGAGAGTTTTGATGAGAAATCATTAGGCTTGCACCTTACCGTCCTGATTTGGCTCCTTCTGACTTCTTTTTTGTTTCCTAATCTTAAAAAAAAAATCTATAAGAGATGCCCATTTTTCTTCAGTCAATAATGTAAAAGAGACTACATTGACATGGCCAAACTGCCAGGACCCTCAGTTCTTTGGGATGGACTAAGTGGCTGGTGTCGTCACTTACAAAAGTGTCTTGACCTTGATGGAGCTTATGTTGTGAAATAAAGTTTATATTTTTTATTTTGATATTTCAATTCCATTTTTCCATGAACTTTTTGAATTCCCTTCAATTTTATAACTACATTTTGATATAAATGGCTTCCATTGTGATCAAATGTATTTTACTTTACACATTTAATATCATTCTGAGAGGGAAACCATGGGCTTTCCAGATTGCCAAAAAGGTCCAGGGCACAAAAATGTTTAAAAACCCCTGGATTTACAATACCTACTCATTGAGGGTCTCTCTAATTCTGCAAGGGCTTAATGCCGTTAACAGTCCAATATGAAATGATCAAGCAAGACACTTAATACCTCATTTTGAAGCTGGGGTCTCCAAGAATAACGGTAGGTTCCCTTTTACCTGCAGAACTGAAAGACAGCACCAAAGCTCCATGCCGCCCCAGCAAATGGAGAGACAGCTCCCAAACACAACAGCTTAATAAAGTGTTTATTTTGTTCTAATGGGAGACATTAGGTGACAGTTAAAGGCCTACACAAAGGTCCAATGGAGAGGGGAGGTTCAAAGTACAAGACGGGAAGCTTAATCGATATTCCTAAGGCAGCCCCAAGGGGTGGCAGCACAGCTCATGGAGGGGGATCAGGCTTTGCGGGAGGAGCCCAGCTCCTCTGTTCTAGCAGCAGGGAGGATGGGGCAGAGGCCAGTAGGCTGCATATTTGCCCTAGGGAAGATGAGGGATTCCCGTCTGACAGCATCTATTTTCTCTGAGAAGTAAGAGGCGAGGTCATCTATTGAGAGTCAGGACAGAAAAGATAGAGAAAAAAAAACAAAGCTCAATAATATGCAAATATTACTTTACCATCGACAAAGCGTTTTCAGTCTATTCTTACAGCCCTATAGGAAAGGCATGATCATTGCATCGCAGCTGAGGAAACTTGGGCCTAGAGGTCAATTGACTTTCTTTCCGCCAAGACTTGCCAGCAAGAAAGAGAAGAGCTAGAGCTTAAACTAAGCTCCTCAGATGGAAAATCCATTCTGGATGCTGTAGAAAAGCGCTTTATTTATGGGTTTGTTCATTTGTTTGTCAAATAATTAGAGTTGCTTGGTTCAGGAAATGTTAATTGACACACATTCTTTCACTCTTGTCTCTAAAGTGGAACCGTAGCTAAAGAGAGGGATATGTCTATCTAGATACAATGAGAATTATCTTTCCTCAGAGTGACTTGTCGTGATAGGTCTTTGGTACTATACGAAGTACTGATGACAGGAGTGTCTCAGTTACCGCTTACGTCTGTCTGAGTATGGCGTCAGAGCCTCTGTACCCTCGGGTGTGGAGGAGGCCATTCAGGCAGCCCCTGGTTCAAAGTCAGCTTTGGGGCAGCTCTTAGTGGTTCCCTGGAGGCCCCGTTTGCTCAAAGCACCAGGAGAGAGAGTGCTGCTGGCGGAGAGCCTTGGTGAAAACAACCACAAGGGGCTGAGAAGGAGCAGGGATAGAGGTCTGTATTCTTTAAAATGCGAGTAATTTCCTCAATACCCTGTGAACATGACGACGGAGAGTGGAATTTGCGGGCCATTCGGTTGCTGACAAGGGGCCCCATTCATACAGAGGCGCAGGCTCCGAGCAAAGTCATGAGGAGCAGGGACGCTATAGCGTGTAAGCTGTGCTCCCATAGAGTGGGATGTGGCCGTGGCATCCATCCTGGTGGTCTATGTAGTTCTCTTTCCGCCCCTTCCTGGCTGTTGTGCTGGGGTGGAGCACTTCTCCAGCAGAGTAAGTTTACAGAGGAAGGAAGGATGGCTCAGGGCAGCTAGATACAGAGGCCTACACGGTCTGTAGCAGAAGTTGTCTGGTTTCAGTGTTGGCAGCAGGGACAGAAAGGCCTTACTTGACCAATATCTGATCTGTTAAACAGAGAGTAAGATAAAACCCTTCAGATCAGCATAGGCCATTGCTCCTTTGACTTTTAGATGAGGTTTGAAACCTTTGCAAAATATTGGGGATCTAAGGTGAGCTCACTCCAACTGGTAATTAGATAAGGACACTTACCGGCATGGAAGTGGTGGCGAGCTCTCTCCTTGGTGCAGTCCCCAGGGACACAATTCCATGAGCCAAAGCCTCCTATATGGGCAGGCCAGCACCACTGGATTGCCTTCGCAGAGGAGAGTGTCCAGGTGACTGCTTCCCTGGTGACTCTCATAGAGTCTGTGCTTCACATCATCGAGGTAACGCATTTACCCTGTCTTTTCTTTGGGAAGTAGGTCTGTGGGAACGCCTGGCAGAGAACTATTTCAGCTGTGGGGGTTCCACCCAAACAGTCTGATGGGAAGGACCAGGCTAGGAGTTCCGGGCTGAAGGGATCCCGCATCTCTGCCAGAGAGCCTGGAAGAAGGTTGGTGTTTTCCTGCCGTTTCCTGGGCAGGCCCCAAAGCACACTCAGGATCTCAGGGACCCTTCACCATGACCAGGCCACAGTAGTAGCCAACTGGCAGGATGTCAGAACCAAGGAAGCAGGGCCTAGGGTCTGGGCAACCATGAGTCAGAGGCCAGGTAAGTAATCAAAAATGGAGTTCATAAATTCTGGAGAGATGACCCAGATGGAAACTTCAAAGGTCAAGCAAGTACTCAATGCTTGCAAATCCCAGTGCAGCAACAGAGCAAGGGAAGGGGAAGGAGCACATATGCAACACAAGGCAGGTGTTGGTTCCAGCCTCAGTGGCCGCACCTGCAGGGAGAACCAATGAGAACCTGGAACTGGAAGGCTTGTTCCTGACCATCACTGCTAGCTCACCAGCTAGTATTTATGAACTTGGGGTAGAGCAGGAGATGTCACATCTCGCCTCTGGAGCCTCCCACCTCCCCTGCAGAAACCCCTTAGCCCTCGCTTGCATGCACAGCTCTTCTAGGAGTGATGTCCTGCTTTGTGCTTACAAGGTTTCCTCCCCAGGTCCTGCCTGTGAACCACACAGGGCCTGGTAGTTGGAGCTCCATTACTACCTGGCAGACCTCTCTGTCACCAGGAGACAGCTGACAGCACACCTCTCAGATTCCTGACTACCCTCTCCTCTTGGTTCTCTAGCCCCATGCCATCCCTAGCTTTTGGGATTCCTGCAATCTCAGCTTGGATTCCTCTTGCAAATGCTTGCTTGGGCAAAGATCTCTTTTGGCTGCAAAATCTAACCTTTTTACCTTTCCTGCAACTGGTCCTGTTCCTAAATGGTATGTTTAATGCAAAAAGGGTAGATGTAGCTCCGGTCTGCCATCTCCTTCTTTAATAGAGCCAATCAAGTCCAGAGAGAAGACAGCAGAGGCATTTTCCTGACAATTAAAGGGAAGTGGATATATAGGGCATTAATTACACATCATTGATTGCTAGAACTGGATGAGTCTTTAGAAGTCAAGTCTCTTGTCATACTTTCACAGACAAGGAAAATCCATCTCTCGGTATTTTGCAGCCACACACAGCTAGTAAGTGGCTGAACTGCAACCAAAATTCAGGTCCTATGCCTCCCTAAATCTATGTTAGATTATTTTTCTATGATTTTTGTTATAACAGTAAACCCTGTTGAAATAAGCTGGGTCCTCATATTCTTTTTGCTTATGGAGACTGATCAGCTCCTTGTGGATAAAATGTGTTAAGAAGAACAATGTTTAAGAGTGCAGATCTCACGTTAAGTGCTCTTACCACAGTAAAATTAAAAGGAAAAAAAAAGACCATTGTTCTTTGTAATCTAGGAGTTCCAGAGCTAATTATTCTCTTGGACTTTATGTTTAAGAATGGGTGTGGAATCCTGGTGTGTATGTTCAGGTCATTGTTTGGTTAAGGTTTTGTGCCAGTGATAAGCTAATGGCGACAAGGCATGACTGTCCTGGGTGGGGGTCCACTTGAGGGCTGTCCACCCACTGAATCAATCATGATTATCCTGCCAGTGGAACTACCCAGATGAGCAAGTCCAACGTAGACTGGAAACTTTGAACTTCATGTGAAGGGTGTGTGTTTCTTTCTTTAACGTAAAGAAAAATTACACAAGTAATATGTACTCATTTAGGAACAATTTAAAAATACAAGCAAGAAGAAGAAAATCAAAGTCATCATCCTATTTCTTACGCTATTAACATTTTGATGTGTTTCCTTTCCAGCTTCTTTGTGCCTATATATGCAATGAGGTGGCTAGTGGTAGTCAGTTGACTTTTATTACTGACAGTGGAAAACTGTTTTGGGGTGGGGCAAAGGAATGCAATTCCAGGGATTTCTTCATTCTGAGGTGAGAGCCGGAATTTGCCACTTGATCTTTCGCTCCCTGGATTTTCCTATTTTCCTTCACAGCCAGAGATCTTGAAGAGCTGCCAACGCTCATCTTCTCCATTTCCTCACCTTGGTGCACTCCCAACTCCCCCCAGTCTGGCGTCTTCACTATACAGAATCAGCTCAGATGGTAGGGGGGCTCCCCTAATCTCCATGTCAATAGGCTTTGTTCATCTCTAATCTTACTTGGCACACCAGGGGCATTTCACACCCTCAGGAGGGACTCATGACTACCTCCTCATTCCTAAACTCTTTCCTGGTTTCCCTCCTGCCTTTGTGGCTGCTCCTTCTTTGTCTTCTTCTTTACTAGTTAATTCCATCCATCCATTCATCCATTCACTCCACGTTACAAGCAGCTATGGAGCACCACTCCGCGGCAGCACCTCTCCAGGTGCTAGGGGCCAACACGCATGCTGCTGTGGGCTTACAGTCTATGGGAATTAGTAAGACGGCACAGCAACAAAATATTAGGTGGTAGAATATATATATTTTTGATGCCCAAACCTGAGACCAAATGATATATTTAAGGTGATAAATGCTATGAAGAAAAATGCAGGAGAGGTGGATAATAAATAGAGGAGGTTGGTCTATGTGGTTCTAAATAGAGTGGTCATGGACGGCCTCACTGAGAAGACAGCACATGAGGAAGACTGTGAAGGAGATAATGGGTGATCCATGCAGATGTCTGTGGAAGAGCATTCCAAGCAGAGGGCACGGCAAGTACAAGGTGGGAATGCGTCTGCATGCTGGAGCAACTGCAAGGAAGCCAGTGTGGCGGGAGCAGAATGGCGGTGGGAGATGAGCGTGGAGGACTAGTTTGGGTAGATGTGGGCAGAGTCCGGGCAAGGTTCTATTCCATTTGTTTCATTTTCTCAGTGCAACAGGCAGCAAGGCATCAGCTGTGCATGAAGATGGAGAAGGTCTAGAAGGCTTCCAAGAGAGTGGGAGAGTGAGTGGACAAGGGAAATTGGTATGGATATCAGGAAGTAGCATTTTCAGGTGGCACCTGAAGTTCACTGCCGTGACTTTTACAAAGAGACCCATCCAATGAGCAGTATGTTTCTCTTCAGCCCCATTGAGCTGCATGGTTGCAGGTGTGGAGTTGGTAGAGCTGCACTTAGCCCAGGCTGGGGTTCTGTCCAGTGAGTATTACATAGTGAGGGCACAAAGGACTTGAGAGTGGAGGCCAGGGAGTGACACCAGTGACTGTTCAGGGACTGTGAACCAGTATGGAGGCCATGATGGGGTGGCAGAGGGGAAGGAATTGCAGACTCCAGTGGGTCTAAGGATTGTTTGAGTTAAGTGAAAAAAGAAGAGAGAGAATGAGCTGCAAAAATAGGAGCTGGTTGGAGAAAGCATGGCTTAAAACTAGGTTTGGAAAGAGATGGCTCAATGTCTACTTAGAGCTGTGCTGTGTGATGTGGGAGCCACTAGCAATGTGTGACCTTTGAGCACCTGTGGTGGGACTACTGCAAATTGAGATGTGCCATGAGTGTAAAATACACACCAAATTGCCATGATTTAGTGCCAAAAAAGTAAAATATTTCATTAATATTTTCTTTCTTTTTATTAATATTTTAAAAATTATTGGTCACATGTCAAAATCATTTTGGATACACTGGTTTAAAGTCTGTTATTAAAACTAATACACTGGTTTAATGTCTGTTATTACAATTAATAATAAAATTAATGTTTATTTTTTACTTTACACATGTGGCTCACATCATATTTCTATTGGTCCATGTTGGTTTAGGGTGTCACCGTGGGGACAGGGGATGAGGTAGGGTAAAGTCATGAAAGGCACAGAGAGGCAGGTCGAAGGAAGGAGCATCCATGTGGATATGGAAGAGTTAATAGCAGGGTCATTTTGGAGTGACTGACAGTGAGCTAGAACATAACAATGTTTGAGAAATGAGGACATGTGACCCAGGGCGACAGATGACTGTACAAGGACAGGCAGTAGATACAGAGTTTGATCACATGATATTCAAAGCTAGGGGGTTTTAGGGAGGAGGGAAGGAGAATTCTCTGGATGTAGTAATGAGGATCAAAAGACACATCTGTCCCACATTCAGGGCTGTGGGGAAAACCTTGCTGCCACTTGGGAGGGCTACAGAGGAGTCGTGTGCTCAGAGGTGACCGAGGTTAGAGCAAGAACGGGAGAGGATGCTCAGAGAAGAGGAGCACCTGCTGGGAATGGTCCATCTGCTCCAGAGGGCACCCTGGACAGGTTTCAGGAGTTGGGCTGGGGAAGGAGATGTGGGGTGAGCTGGGAATTGGGTTCCTTTCTGTGCCTGACATACTAGAGTTAAGGGACTTAATGAAATTGGCTCTGGTGGTCTTGAGGCAGAGCAAGTGGCAGCAAGGTCATGAGTGTAGGAGGAGGTCATGAGTGTAGGAGGAGGGAAGGAGTGGGTATCCTTTCTTCACTCCTGCTGGAGGAGGCCTGGAGGCTGGGGAAGGGTGGCTGAGGAAGGGTGGCTTTTGCTCAGGGCACATGCCTCCTTCTTCCACCTGTCCTCAGATGCTGGAATCCATCAAAGCCCATCATTCTAGGCCTTCTCAACTTCTCACTCAAATTCCTACTTGGTGGAGGCAGATGAATCCTAAATGTGGACCTTCAATATAATCGTCTCTTCTCTGCTCTGGACTCAGATATCCCAATGCCCTCTGTAGGGGCTTGTTCTCAGTACTTCCAGAATGAAACACACACTCCTTACAGACCCACACCTCTCGTGGGAGCAATGCACTCCACGTAGAACAGCCAGAAGCTGGGCTGGGCCCACAGTGTCTATTTCTGCCTCCCTCCATCCATCATGAGGTTCTGTGGATGAGTTCACATCCTAAAGAGATCTCTAATCTATCCACTTTTGTCCACAGACCTCTCTCTTTGCACCTTGAGCTCTACAACAGCTTCTTCACTGGCCTAAACACATCTGTACTGGCCCCTGCTGTTACTCTCCACACTGCCCCTAGGGTGACATTTTCAAAATTCCCAAGTCTTTTCATGCCATTCCTTTCAACTTAAAACACTGCAGTGGCTCCCCATGGCTCTCAGGACCCAGTGAAAACTCTTTCACATGCGCTGCAGTTCCCCCAAACCCACCTGTCCAGCTTTTGCTCACCCTGTGCTTGCACCTCCCTCTGGGACACCCCAGCCATGTGTGCCTTGGGGTCCCAGGACTTTGCACATGCTGCTCCTCCTACTCTGCCTAGTTGACTCCTAATCTCTCAGATCTCGGCTTGGACACCTTTTCCTTGAGCTCCCCAGCCGGGTCACATTTTCCACGCGTACGCTCTGTCACATGCATCATATACCTTTTTTCCCTTGAGGTCCCTGTAACAGTTGCAGTTTTGCATTTGTCTGTCATTATTTAATTAGTATTTATCTCCCCTCCTTAACAGACCCCTCCCCCACAAGTGCACAGACTTTCTGCGGGCTGAGATCATGTCTGTCTTTGCTCAATTTTATGTCCCCAGAAAAGCGTCCTGATATATTTGCTGAATAGACAAATGAAGGATTCTCGATGACATAAAAACAAATAACAACAAATTGAGTGGCAGGACAGGCAGCCTAAGGAAGCTTGAACAAGCTCTGGGTTTGCCCAGGAGTCCCCACTTCCTAGGTCAGATCAGCCTGGTGGGTTTCTTCATATTAAGCCCATCTTATTAAAGGAAGTGGAGGTGGCGGAGCAACTAGAGAGACTCGAGTAGTTTTTATTTCAAGCAAGACAGGTTATGTATCTATATTCAATCCCCCTCCCTGAAATGTTTACTCCCTCTAGTGACTTAGTCTGCTATTTTCAGTGACAAACACTTCAGCTTTGAGGCCAGGCTCCCTCTGGTTTTGGCTTCCTCTAGGTGCAGGGAGAAGGAAGGCAGCTGATGCTCTGCTAGCGGCTGCCTCGGTGCCAGCAACCTGCCTGTGCTGCTGTTGGTGCCCTGGGTCTCTTTTCCTGCCTGCCCTTCTGGGCTCCATCGGTTGCTGACTCTCGGCCATTTGACCATCTGCCTTGCTCCCCTTGCCCCAACACACACACACACACACACACACACACACACACACACACACAGCTCTGGCTTGCTGACGCCTGCAGTGCCTTTGGGTGCCCATCTGGCCCAGCTCCTGGGAGGGATGGACTCCTACCTTCCACTGCTTCTCTGACCTCTGCTCCCTGGATGCCCTATGCAGATCCTGCTCCCCTGGTGCTGGAATCTTCACTGCTGCTCTGACCTGGAGGCATAATAAAGAGGTTTACGTGGTGAGGAGGCACTCAGCTATTATAATTCGCGTAGCCGTACCAAGCAAACGCTATTGGGTGGGTGAGTAGAAAAAAAGTTTTTTTAACCTTAACTCTTATTACACTAAAACTCTCTACTTAAGTGTTTTTTCCTAGATGGAGAGTTTCTTGTGGGCAAGAACTGGCATTATTTATCTTTATATCTGGACTGCCTAGGATACGGAAGCTGTTTGGTAAATATTGGTAGAACTCGGGTTGGAGAATGGGAAGGAAAGAAGATAGAGGGTGATGCTCAGATGTCAGCCTCCTGGGCTGACCTTGAAAAAAGGAGGAAAAAGGGGCGTTTGTGGGTGTCAGTCCCGCCCTTCGGTTCAGGGAGTGGCCCTGGGGCAGAGCAGGAAGCTGCTTATCCTTGGCCTTGACCGCAAAGATCTCTGGGTCTCTCTGGGTGTTTCACCCCCACCACATCCTCATTGCCACCCAGCCCGTCCCTCAAGTCTGCAGTTCCACCAGGGAGAGATTCTTCTGTAATGACAGGCAGATTCCGGAGGGACTGGGAGGGCAGTAATGTGGGAGCAGGTGGGAGATCTGCAAGCCTAGTGCACACATACTCCGTGCAAGGGAAGCACTCTGCTGTCAAATAAAGACACAGTGGTCCTCTCATTTCTCTCCTTTCTTTTCTTTTTTTAGATTATAAAAGCAATGCATGTTCATAGGGAAAAATATAACGGTATACAGCCTTCTGCCTGCCCCATTCTACTCCTTAATGCTAACTGCTGTTAACCATTCTTGAGAAGCCTTCTGGAAATGTGCTGTTATACAAAAAGCATGTACAAGGCGTCTTCAAAAAGTTCATGAAAAATGCATATTATGAAAAAACTATGCATGGATTTCAGATTTATTTTTGCACCAAAATAAACTCGTACTAACTTGTTATAACATGTCTAAACAGGATCTAGTTTGAGGCACTAAAGAGAAGATATCAGTTTGAAAAGAGCCACCATCAGAGCAAGATGAATTCTGCTAAAATTGTAGCAAGAACAAACATAGAATTTATGGTGAAGTTTGGGTGGAAGAATGGTGAAATCACTGATGCTTTACAAAAAAGTTTATGGGGCTGGGCACTGTGGCTCATACCTATAATCCTAGCACTTTGGGAGGCCGAGGTGGAAGGATTGTTTGGGCAAGGAGTTCAAGACCAGCCTGGGCAACACAGCAAGATCCTGTCTCAAAAAAAAAAAAATGTTTACGGGGACAATGTCTCAAAGAAATCAACAGTTTACAAATGGATAACACATTTTAAGAAGGGATAAGACCATGCTGAAGATGAAGCCTGCAGTGGCAGACCATCCACCTCAATTTGTGAGAAAAAATTTATCTTGTTTGTGCCTTAATTGAAGAGGACTGATGCTTAACAGCACAAACAATAACCAACATCATGAACATCTCCATTGGTTCAGCTTACACAATTCTAACTGAATAATTAAAGTTGAGCAAACTTTCCACTCGATGGATGCCAAAACCATTGTGCCTGATTGACGAGAGCAAAGCTTTTGATGGGAATTTTTAAAAAGTGCCATCAGGGTCCTGAGGCATTTCTCCAAATAATTGTAAACAGGAGACAGACCTTGGCTTTCCCAGGACAATCCTGAGGTGGAAGCGGTCTACTCAAACCAGAAGTGAACCCGTCAAGAGTGAAGGTCATGGCAGCAGTTTTTTTGGGTTACTCAAGGCAGTGTGCTTGTTGACTTTCTGAGGTGCCAGAGAACGAAAGCATCTGCTTATTACGAGAGTGTTTTGAGGACGTTAGCCAAAGCCTTAGCAGAAAAACACCTGGGAAAGCTTCACCTGAGAGTCCTTCTCTCCCTCAACGATGCTCCTGCTCATCAAACAAGGGCAATTTTGTGAGAGTTCTGATGGGACATCATTAGGCATCCACTTTGCAGTCCTGATTTGGCTCCTTCTGACTTCTTTTTGTTTCCTAATCTTAAAAAAATCTAAACCTACAAGAAGTACCCATTTTTCTTCCGTTAATACTGTAAAAAAGACTGCAACATGGTTAAATTCCCAGGACCCTCAGTTCTTACGGATGGACTAAGTGGCTGGTATCGTTGCTTACAAAAGTATCTTGACCTTGATTGAGCTTACGTTGAGGAATAAAGTTTACATTTTTATTTTTATCTTTTAATTCCATTTTCCACAGACTTTTTGAAGTTCTTTTGTATACATACACCTGGCATCTACAAAATCTCTCTGTGTGTGTATTCACAAGCTGATAGACAGATAGATAGAATTTCAAGGTGTCTTGTGACAGAGAGAATGGTGGCCCACGGATATAGACTAGAAGGTTGGGCTGCAGGCAGAACTGCAGCGGCCGTTGATGGGCCAGGTTAGCCGGGCTTGGGCAGGGGTGTCGTAAAATAATAAAATATTTGTGTTGCAAAAAAATTTTGCAATTTAGCAAGTAAGAAATCCAACATCTAGTTGGCTTCGGTTTCCTTAACTGAAAAATGGGATGATGTATATTCTTCAAGGGTTTATGGGCAAGATTAGATGAGGGTAATATATTTACTTTTTTTTTTTCCCTGGTAGGTCAGTTGATAGCAAGGGAGTAATCTATTTAAAGTACTTAGCATTGTGCCTCACGAGACAACATAAGCCCTATCTGAGTGTGTGCTGTTATTATAGTTGTTGTTATTGTCATGCTGGTGCTATTGCTGCCGTTGCTAGGGTGCTTAGCATGGTGCCTGGCACCAGGATGATCCTCTGTCCCTCTGCAGCCGTCTATGGAAGGAACCTCCTGATAGCTTCTTTTCATTTTGAAATTCACTTTTTTGTCACGATGCTGTTTCTTCCTTTTTCTTCCTTGATTGCTTCTAACTTCCTCCTTTATGTTGTGTACACTTAAAGAAAACGTTCTGGTACCTGGTGGATATAAATCCTGGGAGGTGTGTAGCAAAGGTCAGAGTTCATGTTTTCACTTCGTCTCCCTGACCTGGTCCCAAGCTGTTGGGCATGCTTTGGGCAAGGACATCTACTTACTTGTTACGCTTTACACATACTACCTGAGGATATCAATTAGAGTTTTGCTTACTTAAGAAAAATCCCCAAGAGTCATCAGGGCTGCTCCTGTCTGCATTTTAATAGCAGTGACTCTCAGCTCCCCGTAAGGCAACCTGGCCCAGTGACTCTGTCCTTCTGAAATACTCTGTGTGTTTCTACTTGTATTTAGGACGGCTGGCTTAAAACTCTGAGGTTTAATATTCTGCGTCCCAAATGCTCTTAGTTGTCAGTAAAACCAGGCCTGCCTACGCGCTCTTCTATTCCTGATTTATAAATAGGCTCAGCTGCCTAACAATTACACATACTCCATTCTGCACATGCACGTTCCTCAAGGACACACTTAGAGGGTAGACGGCTTCTACTCCTATGAAGTTATCTGGAAACCATCTTCTTAACTTTTTTTTACCAAGTGGGTATATTTTGAAATATTGGTGATGAGACATTTGGTCAGTAAAGACTAAGACACAGTCTCCAACATGCACAGGAAATCCAGTATCAAATTTCTAACAGATCTTCATAGGGACAGGCCCAGGACCGGCTTGAGCGTGTCAGAGGAAGGTGTGCCCTGTGTATTTTCCATGTCACACATGGCTACACAGGCTGCAGCTATGAGAAACACTGGTGACAAAAGCAAGATGCCAGAGAAAAGAAAGATCAGCGAGGTCTGGAAGGTGCCAGAGATGTCGTCCTAGGTATAATGAGGACTTAGTACGGTTGAAGGAAGGAGAGGACACTGCATATCTCAAGGCCCATGAGAGATCTGCCCAACAACCCAACGAGGAACATATGGGGGAAATGTTACTTTAATAGAGTCAGAATTTCCATTCTGGGCAGAACTGCGCCTTCAATAATACCGAGTATTATACAGCCCTTTCAGTTATGGCATTTCATTTACTTCTCTATATAATGCAATAAGCTGGGTGGATTAAATAACATCACTCTTACAGATGCAGAAGATGGGCAGCGAGAAGGAAGAGACTTGTCACTCTGACCTCACTCTGCTCTCTCTCGCCCAGCGTTGCTGTACCTGACATCAGAGTGTAGGGGATGCGCTCTGACACCAGCGCCAGTTTAGACCTGCGCTACCTGGGTGTGACCCGGGCCCCATCTCTTCAGCTCTCAGACTCCGTTTTTTCATCATAAATTTAATGGATTAGTTTGGATGATCTCTAAAGAGTGGCCCAGATGCTCCTCGACAGTAGAGTGTAGCGGATTTGGAGGGCCAAGGACTGGAAACTGCGTAGGGTGTGAACATCTGAGGACTGTCTCAGAAGGCAGGAAAGGCTGACAGGCTGAGAGAAAAGGAAGCGCCTGGGGGGTGGATATTGGGCTAGGAGGCGAAAAGCCGTGACTCAGTAGTTTGCAGGCAGTGAGTGTGGAAGAATTCGGGCCGCGACTGTAAGTTTCCCAGCGCAATTGAGAAAGCAGCAGCAGAAGCAGCAGAAGACCCCTCCCAGTGCAATTAAAAAAGAACCCAGGTCTGGTCTCTTTCCCGTGGCCGGGGGCAGTGGCTCAGGCGGAGGAATCCGGTCTGACCAGTGGGGGGCTCCACTCGGCGCGGTTTCCGAATCCCCTGGAGCCCCGCCGTCGCCCAGCGGCTCCTGGAGAGGGTGGGTCGCGGTGGGCTTTGGAGAACTGCCTTGAAGGTGTCGCCCGCGTCCACGTCGGTCCTCGGCGATCCCTAGTCCGCCGGCAGCCCTCGCCTCGGCCCCGCCCTCCCACCTTCATTCCTGACCCCGGGGCCCCGACCGTCCCTCCCGCAGCTGAGCCGCCCGCGGGGGCCCGGGTGACGCGAATTCCTAGAAGCCTTAAGAGGCTGCCCGACGCTGGAAGTTAGTATCCCCCCAAAACGCTGGAGGTTCGTGGTCACACGAGCTCGCCCGGGTCACAGACTAGCCTGGGTGGGGTGCAGGGAGAGAGAACGCCCCCTCACCATCGCGTCCAGCCTGGAGCCCGATCCATCCGTCCTGCCCGCCCAGCTTGACCCGCGGAGTGGGAGGAATCTGGGACCCGGGGCTGGCAGCTGGCTGGGGAGGTGGTGGCGGGAGCGGCCTCAGGTAACGGCAGGCCCTGGCGGGGGGGGGGCGCCGCGGGGGTGCAACGGGGCTGCTTGGGTCCCTTCGGGGCGCCCACCCGACCCCCGCCGGCTGAGCCCGGTGCGGGGACGGTGAGTCAGATCTCCGGCACCCGCCAGTCGGGCGGGAGGGGGGAGGGGGCAGGTCAGGAAATGACATCAGAGGCCTGTGTTTGGGGAGCGGTGGTCTGTGCCCGGCCGGGGCGGCGGGGGCGGCGGTGAGTGGGGCGGGGGCAGGCGGACCTGGCGGAGCCTCCGGCCCCGGGCAGGACCAGGGCCCCTTCCTGGGGGAGTTTCCTGCCTGGTCCGCCCTGCCCCGCTCTCCCCGCCCCCTCTCCAGGCCGCTCCTTGTATGGTCTCGCGCCTCTCTCTCCCCGCCCCCTCCCTCTCCCGTCCTTCTTCCGCGCGTCCCGCCCCGCCTGGCTGGAGGCTGCTCGGGACCGGGACGCACAGTCTGCGGACCCGGCGCCGAGGCGGCCACCGAGACGCGGCGCGCACGCTCCGGCCCGCGGTGAGGCGCGGGGAGCCGCCCCGCGGCCGCCGCGGGGAGGGGGTGTCGGGCGGGGCAGGGGGCGCAGAGGGAGCTCCGGCCGCAGGGGGGTCCCTCGCCGGACCAACGCCGCGTAACCTGGCGACCTACCCCCAGCAGTCCGGCCAGGCCATGGCGGCCCCCCGCCCGCCTCCCGCGATCTCCGTCTCGGTCTCGGCTCCGGCTTTCTACGCCCCGCAGAAGAAGTTCGGCCCTGTGGTGGCCCCAAAGCCCAAAGTGAATCCTTTCCGGCCCGGGGACAGTGAGCCTGCCCCGGCAGCCGGGGCCCAGCGCGCACAGATGGGCCGGGTGGGCGAGATCCCCTTGCCGCCCCCGGAAGGTATGCAGTTGGGATGGGGACTGGACCCCGGCGGGAGCCGGCGTGGGGGCAGTGGTTTCGGGAATTTGGGGGTGTCTGGAAAGGTTGTTGCGGAGGAGGCTGGGCGCAGCCAGCCTGTCCCGAGCAGATGTTCTTACCTCATCGTGGAGCTCATGGCTGGGAGCCAGGGCTCCTGGGACAGTTCCAAGTCCCTCGCCTGGGGGTGAGAGGCGGGAATGTGGGCCGCGAATCTTCCCCTCTGTGTCCGTTTTCCGAAGTGTAACGGGAGCTGCACCACCCTCGGCCGTTCCCCCAGCTTTTCCTGAGCCCGCGCTCCCCCTCCTTTCCTTCCCCACACGCTCCGGGACCCCGGAGAGAGTTCTTGGGCTGGGGCGAGAGCTGTAGACCCGGGAGAACTCGAGGGAGGAGAAGAGGGGCCCTTGCTGAAGACCCTCTCTCTCCTTCCTACCCCAGACTTTCCCTTACCTCCTCCTCCCCTCATTGGGGATGGCGACGACGAGGGTGCTCTGGGAGGTGCCTTCCCACCCCCGCCTCCGCCGATCGAAGAACCATTTCCCCCTGTGCCTCTGGAGGAGGAGATCTTCCCCTCCCCGCCGCCTCCGCTGGAGGAGGAGGGAGGGCCCGAGGCCCCCGTACCGCTCCCACCACAGGTATGGAGGCCTGGGAGAGGCAGCTGCACCGGGACACCCCCAAGGAGAGGAGAGGAGAGGAGGGGCCTTTCCTGTTACCTCTCCTGCACCTCTGCCCTCTGCCCTGTTTGGGGTGGGGGGAAGCCTGGGATGGGTGCTCTGACCCCTGACCCTCTAGCCCAGGGAGAAGGTGAGCAGTATTGACCTGGAGATCGACTCTCTGTCCTCTCTGCTGGATGACATGACCAAGAATGATCCCTTCAAAGCCCGGGTAAGAGACTAGGAAGTAGGAAAAGCAGGGCTTAGGGCAGGAGAGGCTGAGGATAGAACCGTGGACAGCCCTGTCCTCCTCTGACTGCACTTCTCTCCCCTCCCCTGCCCCCTGCAGGTGTCATCTGGATATGTACCCCCGCCAGTGGCCACTCCATTCATTTCCAAGTCCAGTACAAAACCTGCAGCCGGGGGCACAGCGCCCCTGCCTCCTTGGAAGGCCCCTTCCAGCTCGCAGGCTGCGCCCCTGGCTCCAGCTCAGCCCCAGAGCCAGACACAGTTCCATGTGCAACCCCAGCCCCAGGCCAAGCCTCAGGTCCAAGCCCAGGCCCAGCCCCAGCCTGTGTCTTTGGCTAACACCCAGCCCCGAGGTCCCCCAGCCCCATCTCCGGCTCCAGCTCCTAAGTTTTCTCCAGCAACTCCCAAGTTTACTTCTGTGGCTTCCAAGTTCAGCCCTGGAGCCCCAGGTGGACCTGGGTCACAGCCCAATCAAAAATTGGGGCCCCCCGAAGCTCCCTCTTCCACTGGCACAGGCTCCCCTCAGCCCCCCAGCTTCACCTATGCTCAGCAGAGGGAGAAGCCGCGAGTGCAGGAGAAGCAGCACCCGGTGGCCCCGCCAGCTCAGAACCAAAGTCAGGTAAGGGACTGCTGTGGGACAAGCTGAGGCCAGGGACAGGGGTGGGGCTGGCTCAGGAGCCAGAGAATAAGCACCCACGATGACCCAGGAGAGTAGGGGTGAGCGGTGGGTGGTGGGCAGTGGGTGGATAGGAGTTTTCATCCTGCCAGTTAGGCTGGTGGGACAATGGTAGGAAAATGTACTTCTGGAGAAGGGGCCTGGCTGGGCGGGGCCTGACTGGGAGTGGGCAGAGCAGCACAAGCTCTGAGTTAGGAGGATTTAGTGGACCTTCCCTTTGTGCCTCTGCCCCAGAATGTTAAAGGGGAAGGATGACATCATCAGTTCAACCTTGGTTTTTCTCATTCTTGGGTCTTGAGTTAATCTCCCTGCTCCTCTGAGCACTTTTACCGCCGCAGGGCCAACTGGAGATAAGAGTCTCAGCCCCAGTAAACACTGGCTGAGCCAGCATGAGCTGAGTGCCAGGCTCTGTGCTCTGTGCTTAAGAGGCTGGGACACGGGGGGAAGAGATCTCTCCAAGAGGCTCAGCCTTCGGAAGTCAGATGGACCTGGGATAGAATTCCTGGCTTAGCATCTCACAGCCATTACACCCTAGTCAAGTTAGGTGAACCTTGAACCTCAGTTTCCCCATCTTTAAAATAACACTATCTGCTTTTACAGTGGCTGTGAAGATTAAGTGAGCTAATGCCTAGAGAGTGCTGGGTTCTGTAACTTGCACATAAATGCTCAAAATAGAAAAGCTATCATTACAAAACGGTTCTTGCCTTCTAATTTGAGATATGAGATCCTCTGATGAGACTGGGGACCCTGGTGGTCATCTAGTCCAGCCATCCACAGAGGCCACTGACAGCATGGGTGTCTGCTTAGACTCAGACACAGTATAGGAAGAAATGGCCAAGTGCCAATGAGCTCTGCAGAATCCTGTGAGTTACAGGCACTCAGAACAGAGAGTGGACTTGGGGCCAGCAAAGTTTGGAAAGCTTTATGGAGTTAGTTGGTGTGCATCTTGAAGGGTGGGCAAAACTGGAGAATCCAGACAGGAGAGGGAATGGCATTCAGATGTCCTGGAGAGTCCGTAATGACTTTTGAGTAGGTGCGTGGCGGGTTGGGAAGGCTGGTGAAAACAGTGCTTCTGGAAGCTTTCTGGGAGCTTCTCAGCAGAGATGTGTATCAGAGGTAGGGAGGTCAGTGAGTTCACTCCTGGGCAGCAGTAGCATTAGTTGCAATGAAAAATAAAACCCTGGTATGAGAGCCCTTACAAAGGAAGAGCCTCCAAGACTCAGCAACTGATAAGCAGTTGGAAGGGGAAGGGAGGAGTGAAAGAAAAAGCCAGGGAGGTTTGGAGCATGGGGGTGTTGGGGAATGACTGTGTTGCTGACAAAATAGAGAAGTCCAGAAGGGGAAATGGTTTGGACGGGAAGAGGAGGGGTCCAGCTGTCAACATGTTGAGCAACAGGTTCCCGGAGGACTTTCTTTCAGCTGGATCTGTCCTTCAGTTAGAAATGTAGGGCCGGGTTTCAGGAAAGCCCCTAAGTGGAGGCGTGTGGCTTGGGAGTGATGCGCAGTGGTGGTCCCAAGGCTGAGGAGCTTCCCAGGGAATACGTTGGGGTGGGGGAGCGTGGGAGAGAGAGGCAGGTGGGTCCCAGAGAAGAGAGTGTGGTGGCCGGTGGGCGAGGGGGGGGGGCAGGGAGAGAATGAGGACTCAAATAAGGCCCCAGATTTGACGGTTGGGAAATCATAGATGGCCTTGGCGTGGTGTCTGTGCCATGTGGTGGGGACAGAATGTAAGGAGTGGGTGGTGAGAAATGGGGTTGCTGGTGTAGCGTCGTCTCACACGTGGGCAGGAGAAGAGGGACTAAGGGAGGGACTGTGTGAGTGTGAGAGAGAGAGGGTGTGGGAGTGAGTGTGGTGTGTGTGTGTGTGTATGTTTGTGTGATGTGTAGATATGTGAGAGTGTGTGTATATGTGTGGTGTGTGTGTGTGTTAATGTGGGTGTGTATGAGTATGTGGTGTGGTGTGTGTGATTTCCAAGTTTGGGGAGCAAGCACCTGGAGGAGGGGAGCGGGGTGTGAAGCAGGATGGTGGTGCTGAGCCGGGGGAGAGCTTTGGGACGCCAGAGGCATCCAGAGAGTGCAAGGGCAGGGTTGCAGCTTTGGGTTTGCCGTGGAGAGGAAGGACGGTAAGGAGCTGGCACTGGCTGGCTTCCACGGTCAAGGTGAAGTCATGGTCGCCAGGCTGTGGGCTGGGCACAAGAGATGGATTTGGAACAGCTGCATGGGGAGCGCACTGCAGCGTCCTGAGCTCACTGCAGCGCTCAGTGAGCGCCCCACCTGCTTTCTGCAGCGCAGAGGCAGAAACAGGAAGCGGGCAGCAGCGTGACCTGGGGTTGGAGATTGGTCCAGATAGCTGCGGGTGGCAGGAGGGACAGGGTGGCAGGAGGGACAGCGAGAGCCTTGCAGGAGCAGATGGCCACGGGCCCAGCTGGGGGGTTGGTGGACAAGACCCAGGGATGGGCTGAGGCTTAGGGGAATGGAAGTCTTTCTGGTGAGGAGGAGAGGCAGGTGGTGGTTGGACAGGGACTCAGAGGTAAAACTTAGGTCCAAGGTGTCCCATGCTGAAGGTGACCGAGTAGAGGGACATTGAGGAGCTAGAGGTCAGAGAATGGTTGCTAAGGCAAGGGCACTGATGCTGGCTGGCAGAGGGAACGGCGGCTGGACAGAGTGTCCTGAAGGATGAGGGTGCCCACGGGGAGCGGACGCAGATGAAGATTTCATGCTTCCCAAAATGAACCAGGCATTTAAAGTGGCACCAGACAGCAAGGGCTGGCTGAGTCCCTTTCTTCTGTTCCCAAGATGCCAGGAAGGGAAGACTGGAGGAGGAACAAGGTGATGCTTGCATTACAGGGACACGTGTCGGTTAAGGGTGGGAGATGGCAGGATCTTCAGGGAAAGTGGCTAAGAGCTGGGGGAGGGGGTGGGGCTTCTGTGGATCTCTGGATGCAGAGGGGACTGGGTGGGGGGGGCAGAGTAAAAGGAGGGTGGCCCCCGGAGAAGGTAACAGGGAGACTTGGGAGGTTCCAAGTGTTAATGGGAATGACGGTGACAGCACCAGCAGGTAGAGCACTCAGGGATGGGGCCACAGACCTGGGTGGACTCCGCAGTTGTAGAGGAGACACCTGCCCCGCGTTCCTGTGGGAGTGTCTCTTGGAAAGGCTGATGCAGGTTAAATGGCCCCTCCCAGAGTTCTCAGGGTTACCTGCAGCGCCCTGGCCCTAACCTCCACCCACCCCCAGTCTCCAGCACCCAGGGTCCCCTACCTGGCAGGGGTGGGTTGGCCTAGGGAGTGGCCTTTGGACCTCCTCTGAGGCCTGCTGGGGAGAACACTGGGTCTCTGTGTGGGGAGCTGGGGGCTGGGGACTGGGCCCCTGCACACAGCTCTGGGGGTTTAACCTGTGATTCCCGCCTGTGTTGTATCCTCACGCTGACAGCGGCTGCTCGGCAGCATGCGGGACGGGTAGGTGTGAGCGTGGGTGTGCGCCACTGCTGCCCCTCTGCCATGGGGGCCGTGTCCGAGCATGCTCTGTGGGGTTGATACGTGGCCCTGGCGTGTCCAGTGCTTAAGTGACCTGGGCTGCTGTGTGCGTGGCCTCCGTCTGCCCGGTTGTTCTGGCCTGTCTGTGACTGCTCAGGGGGGCTTGGGCAAAGCGGGTGGATGTGTCTCGCTGTGTGAGGTCCAGGCTAAGGTCATCCCCTTCCCCTCTGTTATTTGTGTGGTGCCGGGGTCGGTGCTGGGGTCGGAGCAGGGAGGGAGAAGGAAGAGGTTTAGGGGTCAAACCTGAGCATCTGGGAGCTGAGTCCCTCCCTGGAGGAAGGGTGGTGAGCTGGCCTGGAAGAGCGCGTGGAGGGAGTGATCTCCAGTGTGAAGGCCGTGCTGGGGTTTCAGGTGCGCTCCCCTGGGGCCCCAGGACCCCTGACTCTGAAGGAGGTGGAGGAGCTGGAGCAGCTGACCCAGCAGCTGATGCAGGACATGGAGCACCCTCAGCGGCAGAATGTGGCGGTCAACGGTGAGCCCCCTCCCCATGGGGACACCTCCCCTACCTCACTGTGGGGCCAGGCCTGGGGTACCCCTCCCCTCTGAGCGACTGATACCGCCTGTGCTTCCATCTCTCCTTCCTTCCGTTCATTGCTGTCTTCGCCTTCCCAGAGTTCTGTGGCCAGTGTCGCCAGCCCCTGGCGCGGGGGCAGCCCGCCGTGCGTGCGCTGGGACAGCTGTTCCACATCACCTGCTTCACCTGCCGCCAGTGCGCACAGCAGCTCCAGGGGCAGCAGTTCTACAGCCTGGAGGGGGTGCCCTACTGCGAGGGCTGCTACACCGTGAGTAGGGCTGAGCGGGGTTGGGCGGACGGGAATGGAAGCCGGCTGGGTGGTGCCGGTCCCCTGCCAACCTCGTCCTGCTGTCTTCTCAGGACACCCTGGAGAAGTGCAACACCTGTGGGCAGCCCATCACCGACCGCATGCTGAGAGCCACGGGCAAGGCCTACCACCCGCAGTGCTTCACCTGCGTGGTCTGCGCCTGCCCGCTGGAGGGCACCTCCTTCATCGTGGACCAGGCCAACCAGCCCCACTGCGTCCCTGACTACCACAAGTGAGAACCTGCCTACCCACCTTCTGGGCTGTTTTCTGGGTTCCGTGCTTGGTCTGGTAGCAGGCTGCCACTCTGGCCCAGGATGGCCTCAAACCCCAGGCTTGCTTTGTGGCCCCACGTCTTTCTGTAGACAACAGGGGCCAAGTCATCTGGATTTGGTTGTCCAGTGGCCTTAGGCCTGGGTAGCGGGTCCCACGACTGGCTGGTCCCATGCTAGCCCTTGCCTCACTGAGGCTTATTTTGGGTGTGTGTCTGGTGTTTAGCAAAGTGTGCTGGAGTGACGTCCTTTCACACACAGGCTGGCTTCTAAAAGTTCTTTTGGAGATCAGCTGTTTGAAACACTGGTTTCTCCCCAGAGACACTGATTACAAGGTGGCTACTTTCTCAGGCTTGCAGCAAAATCTCCTAATGTGGCTAATGGGCTGTGGGAAACTACAGGATCTGACCCCCACCTCTGACAGTGTTAGGGGTTTGCACTGTCAAGATTCCACCTGGGGTGTCCAGGACTTCACATCCCATGTAGGGGGTGGGGGGAACATTGGGGTTCCCGGGATGGAAGCAGGGGGTGCCTTGGGGCATGCTTTCTATAGGAGCTGCAGTATGGATGGAGGTGGTTAAGGACCCAGTGGGAGAGAACCCTGTGACAAAAATGTGTGTGGGGTCATTGGAGAGCCAGAAAATTCCCCTTGATGAGGGGTGTTAGGCCTTTCTAGTGAGCTTCCCCTACCTGGAGGTGTGGGCAAGGAAGTCTGCCTCATTGTTGTACAACCTCCGTGTCCTTACCCCGCGCTCACACAGGGGGATGACAGTCCTCACACTGACTCTGCTTGGCCCCTTTCTATCCCTGCCAGGCAATACGCCCCAAAGTGCTCCGTCTGCGCTGAGCCCATCATGCCCGAGCCTGGCCGCGATGAGACCGTGCGAGTGGTCGCTCTGGACAAGAACTTCCACATGAAGTGTTATAAGTGTGAGGTCAGCTGTCCCTTGGGGCTCCTTGGGCAGGCTCTGGCCCGGCAGTGGTGGGAGACCCTGCTTCCTAACCAGGTGGTAGAAAGTGCCAGCCTGCAGGAAATGGGGCTGATTTTGAGCGTGGCCATGGCCACCCTGCCCGAATGCTTCCTGTCGCTGCAGGAGAGGGGCTGTGGGTTTCTGTAAAGTCACTTTGAGTCTTGGGTAGACCAAGAAAGGGGAACAGCCAAAAAGAGGACAGGAACGGAGAGTCCGGAGGTTAGAGAGAGAGGCAGAGGCGGGTGGGGCAGGATGGGAGAGGCCCCAAAACTTTTATCGGGGTGGCAGTGGGCAGGGGAGCGGGCACCTCGGAAGCAGCTCTACCCACTGTTGGTCCTGTCCCGGGAGAGGTCTGCTGGGTGATTGGAAGTGGGATAGGGATGGGGAGGTGGGTATGGCTGGGAAGACACAGCTCTGGGCCATGAAGCCATCTGGCCTTTCTAATTCCAAGATGGAGCTGCAGGGGTGGGGCCTTCCTGGGCTAGTGCCTCTCTCATCCCCCGTTCTTTCAGGACTGTGGGAAGCCCCTTTCGATTGAGGCTGATGATAACGGCTGCTTCCCGCTGGACGGCCATGTGCTTTGTCGGAAGTGCCACACTGCTAGAGCCCAGACCTGAGTGAGGACCGGCCCTCCAGGCTGTGGACCACCCACACTGAGACCAACTGTCCCCGCACCTGTCCGTTCGTTCACCTGCCCCAGTTATTGTTTTGATGTCTAGCCCCTCCCTCCATTCCAAACCCCACCCCAGTGTCCCAAGTGCCCTGACCCAGGGCCCCCACATGCCTAGGGATGCAGAGTCCCAGCCCTGGTCTCTAAAGCCCTGGGCTCTAGTCCTTGCCCACCCTTCAGGGATCACCTACCGTCCTCCAGGTCCCCACCTAAGGGGACACCAGGTATAGTGCTGCTGCTTTCACTGCTGCGCCCACGCCCTTGGCCGGCCCCGAGCAGCCTCTGTACTCTGCTTGCTGAGGGCCCAGACGCCCTGACCCTCGGAGCCTGGGCTGACCAGCCTGGACACTCCCACCTTCCCCTGTGCTGCCAGGTTGTGGCTACAGCTACAAATAAAAAACGTTGTTTTCCATAATTTATAGCAGTGACTCTTTTTGCAGCGTCTCCAGCCCTCCTGGGTGGGATGGAGGGGATGGTGGGATAAAAAGATCAGGGTAAAGGTGAAAACTCATTTCCTGTTTATTTACAAAAATATATCTGTATATGTATGTATATATATTAAGCCTTCCCCACCTCCCTCCTGCCATTGCCTTACTTTTACCCCCCACCCTTCCTTTTTAAAACAAACAGGCCTCCAGGGCCCAGAGGCAGGGTTCTCCCGAAGGTGGGCAGGAGCAGCACCAATAGCCTGTGTCTGGAAGGCTGAGGGAAGGGGCACCGTGAGAGACCACAGGCGACCACGGCCCGTCCTTGCTCCCTGAGGAGGTCTGGTGGAGCGGGTATTGCCACTCAGTCCTTGAATCCCTGAATACTGCAAAGAATGCGCTTCTGGTGCCCAGGCAGCGTGATTCCCATCTGCGTCAGGTCCCTGTGGGCAAGAAAGGGGACTGTGAGTCTGGAGGCTCCACCCCGGCGGCCCTCCCTGGTCCAGCCACCCAGTGTCCTTACTCGGCGGTCAGCTCCAGCACACACTCCATGGTGTCCAGCCCGGCCGAGCGGAAGTGCAGGATATAGCGTTTCATGCGGATGGACTCGAGCCACTCAGCGACGCTTCGGTACGGGATCCCGTCTGAGCCACTCAGGCTGGGCAGGCGGAGAGTCACCCTGAGGAATAAGGGCTGTGTCAGTCCCTCGCGGTGTGGGGGCCGACCAGCTTCAGCCCCTGGGCACCTGCAGCCAGCACTCACGTTGGGTGTCTGGGCACAGAATCATCCAGACTGTGTGGATTAGCCCTGCCATTGTGCGCCCACTGCCTGGGCTGCGTCCTGGGGTGCTCATAGCAGTGGGCCGGCTGACAGTCCTGCTACATCGACAGACCCAGGGAAAGTGGAATCCCCAGCAGAAGTGGACCATCAGCTAGTGTCCCACTGGAGTGGCTGGTTCTGGGCAGCGGACTGCAGCCTGGTTAAGACGTGAAAGTTCCCCAACTGAGAGGAAGCTGAAGGCAAGGGGAACAGAGGCCTGGGCAGTGGTGTGTGGCCCTCCCTTTTCCAGAGCGGCTGCTGGAGTTCTGGAGGGGCCCTTGCTTGCCACGTTCGACCTGGGCTGTTACTCTTGCACTCTGACACCCACAATACAATGAGTGTTCCTGTACTAGGCCGGCCAGAGCCAAAGCCATTAGCAAAGTAAATCTGCTGGGGGAAAAATATCCAACATTCCAGAAAGATTAGCACATGCAGTCTCCAGTGCACGAGGGAGTTGTGCTCCAAAAGATAGTTTCAAAGGTTGGAACTTGGAGCACATTTTCTCCCAGAAACAAGGTTATATATGGCGGTTGGATACAGAGGCCAGTACGCCAGGCTGGCTACCCGATAAAGCACTTGAAGTACAGCCTTGCCCGGCCCACCGCCGCAACCCCCGTCAGTTCATTCTCTACGTTCCAGCCGTGTTTTTGGAAAAAAGGCCATTCTGACCCTGTTCCTCTTGTGGACAATTTTTAAAAATTAGTTTTCTACACTCAAGATAAAGTCTAAACTTCTCGACAGGGCTGGTCCTCTTTGTGCTGATTGCTGCCGTTCTCCCAGATTAGTGGCTGCCGTCACCCTGCACTGCCTGCAGCCTGCCAGCTCTTAGCCCCTCCCAGGCTGGTCATGTGATCAGGAGGCCTTCCCAGACCCCACAAGGCTGCCCCTGCCTCCTGTACCCCAACCTGGCTGCCCATGCTCCCTGGAGCAGGTACTGGGTCGTAAGTGCAGCTTATCTCCAACGTCTGGTAAAGAACTTGCACCAGCAGGTTCTCCAAAACCTGTTGAATGAATGACCTTTTCCTATTCCTATGGGGAAGAGTGTGCACCCCAAGTCCCAGACTGGGCCACAGTACTATGCAGGGGGACTAGCACGGATGGGTCCAAGAAGGGTCCCAGGTTAGGCAGCCTGAGAAGGGAAAGGATGGGGACCCCAGCCTAAATGGAGTTAGGGAATAGGGGCCTGACTGTAATCGATTTTCCGCAAATGGGAGTAGTCTGGAGCTGACCTACTTACTGGACTCTCCCCCAGGGCACAGACTGTAGTCCTGCTTCATGCATTGGACTCTGTCCAGAGCTCCCTGGGCCCATCCCTTGGTGGATGTGGCTGAATGCCATTTCCATTCTTCCAGATCTGTTCTCTGAATTCCCTAGTCCTGCGGTCCCCAACCCCAGGTCCCCGTCCCCACGGACGGGTAGGGTCCGTGGCCTGTTAGGAACAGGGCTACACAGCAGGCGGCAAGTGGCAGGCCAGCGAGCGAAGCCTCATCTGTGTTTCCAGCTGCTCCCCATCGCGGGCGCTGGCATCACCGCCTGAGCTCCACCTCCTGTCAGATCAGTCACTGTCTCCCATCACCCCTAGATGGGACCGTCTAGTTATAGGAAAACAAGCTCAGGGCTCCCCCTGATTCTGCATTATGGTGAGTTGTATAATTATTTCATTATATATTACAATGTAATAATAATAGAAATAAAATGCACAATAAAGCTAATACACTTGAATCCATCTTGAAACTGTCCCCTCCTGCCCTGTGGAAAAATTATCTTCCACGAATCTGGTCCCTGGTGCCAAAAAGGTGGGGGACAGCTGCTCTAGTCTTTCCCTGGCATGGTTACCTGGGGTCGAAGTTGGCAATGGTCCGCAGGGAGTGGGGGTTGGCAAGCAATTGCTCCAGATGCGCCTGCAGCTTGCGGAAGTGGGGCCGGCGGGCGCGGTCATACGCCCAGCAGTTCTTCATGAGTTCGTACAGAGGGGCAGGGCAGTCCACAGGAGGGGGCAGCCGGTACCCGTCCTCGATGCTCTTCATGACCTGCAGGGGGGCAGGGAGGATGCCCATGAAAAACCTATGTTCACAAGATCACTGCAGGGAGCCTTTAAGGAACCTAACCAGGCTGAGATGAGTAGAGATGGGAGGGTGTGAGGTGAAGGGACCAGAGGGGACGGGAGTGTAGGAAAACTGGGCCCTGAAGACGTAAGAGTTTTGCAGGAAAGGCCATGGGAGGACTTTGGGAGGAGACACAAGCTGTGAGTTAGGGATGGTATAGGGTGGAATATTCCAGGCTCACCTCCTGATTGCTCATCTCCCCATAGGGCTTGTCCCCAAAGCTCAGCACCTCCCACATCACAATCCCAAAGCTCCACACGTCGCTGGCCGTGGTGAAGATCCGATGGGCAATGGCTTCAGGCGCTGTCCAGCGGATGGGGATCTTGCCTCCCTAAGAAGGCACGTGGGACAGGGACAGAAGGTTATGGTGCCCATGTGAACATGAGTCCGTGTGCTTGTACACGCACAACAATGAATCGCATGTAACCATGCATGTGAGTGGGTGCACGGTGTGTGCATGGCTCTAACCTGGGTTTCGTAGGTGCCATCAAAGTCGTCCAGGAGGCGGGTCAGGCCAAAGTCAGATACCTTGCAGCACAGGTTCTGACTCACCAAGATGTTCCTGGCAGCCAGGTCCCGGTGGACATAATTGTGGTCACTGAGGTAGTTCATGCCGGACGCTATGCCCTGCAGCATGGCGACCAGCTGCCCAGGGACCAACTGGTCCTCCCGCTCCTGCAGCAGGGTGAACGGGCCAGTCAGGGCATGGGCAGAGCCTGCCCCCCCAATGCCCGGGGCTGCGTGGCACCCCCTCCCCCACTGGCCCTCTGCCCGCCTCACCCTCAGGAAGGCATCCAGGGCTCCGTGCTCCATAAACTCTGTGATGATCATGATGGGCTTCCCTGAGACATAGAGCACACGTCATCATGCCCACACCAGGCTTCCTGCCCTGGCAGCCCAGCCTCCCTCCACTTGAGCATCTCACCCCTCCTCCCCGCCCCATCCCCCGAGCCCAGGGAGACCACTCCTCCTCATACTCTTTGTGACAACGCCTTCCAGATGCAGAATGTGCGGGTGGTTGAACTGGCCCATGATGGTCGTCTCTCGAAAGAAGTTCCACCACTGGCCATCTGGGGATGTGTCTTTCAAGGTCTTAATGGCCACAGGCTTGCAGTCCTGGCCGGGGAGCCTCAGGGTCCCTCGATACACTTCCCCAAACTCTCCTGGGTGGGAGGAAAACAAGGACATGGCCCAGTGCACTGCCAGGCTCCCCCAGAGTCCGCCAGTCCCCTTTTCCTCTCTGGAGGATCAGAAGCGTGGAGTGAGCTTCCTGGGGAAGGACAGAGTGTGGAACTGGAGTGAAACTGCGTCACTGTGTTCACCTCTGTCTTCCTGTGTGAGCACAGTTCCCGGCTTGCAGTAGGCGCTCAGTAAACGCTGGGTGAAGGAGCCCTGAGCGGGACTGGGGTGTGTCCATGAAGGGCAGGCCGGGCCAGGGCTAGTACCCAGGTGACCGGGGAAGCTGACCGTTGCCACCTCTCTTCTGTAAGTTTCTCTGGTCGTGGCTCAGCCAGCTTGGCTGTACAATTGGCAAGGACAGTGCCATGTTTTGTTCTCTGCTCAGGTCCATTTCCTCTGGTGACTCAAGGGATCAAGGCAGCCCAAGGACACTGGGCCCCTGACGGGTGGAATGTGGGCTGGGAGGCTCTGAATCGCTCCCACACTCGGGAGCCACTGAACAACAACCTGGGCCTTGCCCGGTAGCACGTCTACAGATAAGGCGGACATGCTCAGCGCTCTTCATCAGCAACTCCGAGACCACAGAAGCAACTGTGTGCAGACAGGGCTGCTCCAGGGCACCCGAGGAGGGGTTTTTAACATGAACACAGAAGTTTGAGGAGGACACAAGGCAAAGCAGAGCGTGAACTCATCTGGAAACTCCTGGGCCAGAGGAGAGGCCAGATGGGCTCCCCAGGGAAGGGCTGGAACCAAAGGGCCTCCTGGCATTAGTGTGCGGCCACACAGAGGCTGGCTGCTGTGCACAGCAGGGCTCACCTTCCCCTATGACAGTGTCCACCATCAGCCAGGCTGGGTCGAGCTCCTGGGTGAAGTCCAGGGCTCCCTGGGCAGGGTCCTCGTATGCCTGGAGGTCCACATAGGGCTTCAGCCACAGCTTGTCCTCTGTAGGGGAAGTGGAGGTTCAGCCACAGAGGCACCAGGAGTGCTGGGGGGTGGGCAGGCAAGGAGGAAGGGGCCGGCAGCACACCCGCCTCTTCTCCACACTTCCCTGTTCCCCGAGTGACTCCTGTGTGGGCTGAAGTGAGAGAGAGTCTCTGTCCTTGGCAGCTAAGCCTTCTTCTCCCTGTCTATGTTCCAAGATCCTCTGTCCTTGCTTTCCAAGGCCAGAGCAGTGGGCCAGAACCCACACCCGAAGGGCAGATCCTCCCGGCCTCCACCCCTGCCCTTCCTCCCCTTCCTCCCGACCCATCCCCAGGCCCCACCCGTCAGTCACACCTCATCCACATTCCCAGAGGGAGCCGGATCACTCACTCCCCTTCTGTGGGGCACCTAATGAGGTGACGAGCAGGAAGCCCACATGCCTTAGAGGACCTCCGTCCCCCTCCTACTCTGCTCGGGAATGGGAAAGGCTGCCCAGAGCCCAGGTGATGGGACAGCAGCACCAACAGCTAAGAGATAATTGCCTCAGAGCCACTGGGGCTTTTAGCACAAAGTTAATTAACAAAAGTTAATCAGGTAGCAAACACAGGAGCCCTAGGGACAATAAACCCCATTTGCACGCCCAGAGTTGGCCTAGCAAGTGTAGGTCCCTTGGATCCTTCCCAGTGGCACCCCCCAACACAAACACACACACGCACACGATGCACGGACACACAGAAAGGTGCTCACGGCTCACCCCTATCCACGTCAGTGGCGCGATCACGCTGCCTCTGCTGCCGCTGCTGCTGCACTTTCCTGTGGGGTTGGGGACCAGCTTCTTCAGGGTCTCGGACACCTCAGGGGCCCACTGGGCTCCAGCTGAATTTCCCCCAGAGACAACGGGGGCTGAGAGTGCAGGATGGGTGTGGGGACACCCCTGAGCTTTGGCACCATGGAGTGGGAAGGTCACTGGGGCAGAGGGACCCAGAGCCGTGGGTGGGAGGGGCAGAGCCAGCACCTTGAACGGCAGACGAGGATCCCAAGCAGCAGAGCTACCCCGAGCAGCAGTCCAAAGATGATGGCCACAATCTCTCCTCCCGTCAGGCCCCTGGAAACTGTAGGCACATGGGGTGAGGAAGTCTGGGGGGCACAGTCCATGGGGATGGGGAGGAAAGGGCAGGGCCTCAGGTACACCCAGGGTCAGGTCTCTCACTGGGTGTCGGGCACGTGTCTGTCCCTTATACCAGGGGATAGGTGTGCGTGCATGTGTGCAGAGGAAAAGGAAGGCTCACTGAGTAGGACCACAGGTGCGTGTGTGTTTGGGGCAGAACACGAGACACCCCACCTGGCGGGCTGGTCCGAAACTCATGGTCGGGGGAGAAAGGGCCAGGGCCCAGCGGGGTTAGCATTCGGACTCTGACGATGTACGTGGTGTCTGGCTGCAGTTCTGTCAGCAAAACCCTGGGTTCTACAACCATCTGGTGCCGTTCTTCGTCCTGTGGGTAGGACTAGCGTTACCCGGTCCTGCTGAGCCAGGCACGGGTGCAAGCGACAGATGCTTGTGGGAGCACGTGGGAAGGGGCTCACTAGCAGAATGGTGAGGACAGGGTTCTTCACAGACTTTTGTCCTAAGAAAGCCACACAGTTTACTTTGGGTGGATTCCTCCCATCCGGCACCCCAGGCTGAGAATGTGGGGTGGAGCGTGCCTAGGCACAGACACCGGAGACCGTATCTCAGTGACAGCCTGACCTGGTTCAGCACGTGCAGCTCGTAGCTCAGGTTCCCCCCAGGACTGCGCGGACGGGACCCTGCCCAGGCCAGCTCCAGCTGCCTCGGTTCTTTCTTCACCAGCCTCAGAGACAGCCCTGACAGTGACTCTGTCCAGAGGGATAAAGTCGGATTTGGAAGGAAACAGGAAATAATGTCAGTAGGTTTTCAACTGCTCCCTGCCCCTCAGTATGCCCCTGTGGTCCTAACCCTCTCCTCTGGCCCGCAGGGTCCCTCACCTGCGTGCCCCATGCTGATGCTGAGGGAGGCACTGGCGTGGCTGGAGCTGCCCAGCCCGGACACTCCGTTTAAGGCTTCTACCTTGAAGGTATAGTTGGCATAGGATTCCAGGCCTTCGACTCGCACAGCAAGGGTGGTGAGCCCCCTGGCCCCCGGAGAGAAGCGCACACCCCCGCCACATGGCTGGCAGGGCCCCCCATCCTGCGCTGTGCCCCGACACTGGGAACACTCCACGCTGTATCTCACATCCTGGCGTCCCCCCATATCTGCTGGGGGCTCCCACCTCAAGGAGAGCTGAGTCCCCGAGGCAGAGAAGCTCAGGTTTCGGGGCGCTGAGGGGGGACCTGTGAGAGAGGAGGAGCCGTCAGTAGGAGCCAGCCTCGCTGTCACCGGGGCTGCAGACTCCGCCTCCACCCACCACCTGGGTCCTTGTGGGGAGATTCGATGCCCACTGAGGAGAGCGTAGCTTGACTATATCTCTGAGTTCTTCTAGGGAGGGCAGGGGCTGACAGTGCCTGACACCCTGGACTATCTCCAGTATCTAATAAGCTCTGGCACATTCTGACCCGGACAAGGGCTCAGCAAAGGGCCATCTCCTCCTCCCAGATGGCCAGCCTAAGCCCCGCACTCACGTGTGCATGCCATGTGGGGGCCCTCCCCGGGGGCTCTGGAATGGCCACTCTTGCAGGTACAGATGGTGGTCCCCTCAGACTCGGCGGTGCTGTGCTGGGGGCACTTGAGACAATGAGGTGAGTCCATGTTGATCCGGTAGGAGCCGCTGGGGCAGGCTGGAGAGAACGCAGCAAAGCGTGGCTTTGTCATGTTTTTACAGGCAGAACCACCACCTTCATCCCAATCCCTGTACTGAAAACAGCCCTGCATGCTCGGGGCACTCAGGTTAAAAGCAGCTGAGAGGGAGCATTTGCCTCATTTCCTGCCGTGGCACCCCAGAGACCCTCCCAAATAGGCCCTTGGGTTCTCTCCACCTCGGTCCTTACCAACACATCCCTTGCTGTCACTGTCTTCCTCGTAGCCAGGCTCACATTGGCACCGTCCCACTGGTACCAGCCACTCACCGTCGGGGCTGCAGTGCATGCGGGGTGCACCCGAGGGCCCGGGGCTGGTCAGTGCATGAGGCAAGCAGGTCCCCGCCACTTCCACCAACCCAGCGGGTCCAGGGAGAGTGTCAGGGAAGTGGGCCAAGCCATGCAGGGCCTCAGGACAGCGCTGATAGAAGACCCGGACAGACACCAGGGCCACACAGGCACCCGGGTTGTGGAAAGCGAGGTAGAGGCCACGGCGGGTCAGGCGGCCCAGGGAGCAGCGCTCCACATTCAGCTTCACGGAGCCGGAGGCAAGGTCTCGAATGGTGAAGCTCTGGTCTGCGGCCACCGTGGTGACCTGGGAAGGTTGGGGGAAGAGGGGAGCATTGGCAACTGCTTCTTTCCCACACCACGGAAATGATTCTGCTTAATACTTTACAATCTGCACAACCATGAAGGAAGAGCTCATCATGTGTGAGGTGCAGCATTTTATGTGCACGATGCTATTTAGCCCACACGCCTTATCATCTCTACTTAACAGATTAGGAAACTAAAGCTAAGAGAAGTTGCATGATGAGGCCAGAACTGGAAATCAGGCAGTGGGCTCTATGGTCCATAAAATTTCCACTACTCAGAGGTGTTCCCAACTCTAGTGCCAATGAGGCGATCGGTAACAGAGCATGTCATAATTAATTTATTGCTAATAAACTTTAAAACATTTTTTCTTTCGAAAGAAATGAGAGCACATCCTATCATAAAATGCTCCTTACTCTTTTGCATTGCAGTGTGTTTTCCTGAGTAGGAAGGAAGGGACAGTATTAGACAGCACAGGCCTACAGGGAACTGTCTGACTGCACGACTCCAGCTGTGCCCATGGGGCTGTGCCGCACATGAAAGTCATAGCACTGATAGAAAAATACCTCTGCACAACGCTCCCCTCTTCCACCAGGGCACCCTGTTACCTCAATGGATGCTTCTAAAACATTCTACACTAGATAAGGCTGGCCCTATTATTGTCACTATTTTATGACAAGGAAACAAAAGCTTAGAGAGGTTAAATGATACTCCCAAAGTCAGGGCACAGCAGAAAAGGCACTCAAAGCCAGCCCTTCTGGTGACCAGTGCCACGTTCTTTTTCTGGTTCTGCACCTGCACTCTTTTCCTGTCTCTGCCACCGTCTCTCTCTGTTCCTTGTATGAGTGGGGTAAGCATTAGGACTGAGACAGCAAAGATGGGCAGCAGTACCTTCTGGAACAAGGGCCGTCGGAGCTGAATGCCCACATCCTGGTCACTCTCCATGTACAGAAGGTTGAAGGTCTCCTTGCAGCCCAGAGGCCCGGCTCCCCCGGGGAAACTCTTGCAGTCCCTCACGGTGAACTGCAGCTCCACGTGGACACGAGAAGCCTCCTCCCCCCGGTAGATCCAATTGGAGCGAAGCCAGTGGTCGGTGTCTCCGCCTTCTTGCACTGGGCAGTCCTGGTACATGTACAGGGGTGTCCCATTCAGCATCTGCTGCACCTCACTCCACTGTGGGGAGAGAATCAGAATCAAGTGTCAGATCATTACCTGCTCCCCAAACCCTTGTTTTTTGTGACTAATGGAGAGGAAGCTGGTGTCAGAGTCCCCTAGTTCGTGCTATTTGTCCTGCCTCTCCCCACCCCTCAGCTCCAGGATAGTAGGTTAAATGTTTAGGGTCAGTAATTTACTTGGATATCGGATGGGCAAGACAATAGCCTTTTAACATCTCTAGTCAGCCCTGGTCCTGAACTAGCCTAGTCCAACTACAAGGGCATGAGCACTAAATTTTTAAGTCTTTCATCAGCAGAGCTGTCAGGCATCCCAAAAATGAAGCTCAGTCACAAAACCCTTCTGCCTGTTTTGTTCAGAGAAGAGACTTATTTTTAAAAAGCCCCTAAGCTTTTGGAGGGCAATAACAAGCATAGAACTCTCTGTATAGGGGAATCTCACCTTCCCCAATATTCCTTCCAGGTATAGCCATTATTGAAACCAGCAATTGACAAAGAGTTGGCTGGCCTTCTAGACATCACCTAGCCCGCCCCCTAACTTCTTTTACATTAAAAGAATTTTTAAACTTTGTAATAATAATGGCTGGCACTAATATAGTGCTTATCGGGGGCCACTCACTGTTCTGACCACTTGCCATGAGGAAACTGAGGCACAGTGAGGTTGAGTGATCTGTGGGGACGTGAGCCAGGGACTAGGCTCCAGAGTTCACGCTCGTAATCATTACGCCTCCGTGCCTTTATTGTAAAAAGTCAAAGAGTAAAGACTCACATCAAATAAAAAGTTTAATCCCCTGCATCCTTCTACCCTCATTCCCGGAGGCAGCCACCCTTAACAATTGGCAGTAAAACTTTCCGTGTCTCCAGAGAAATGTTTGAATATTTCTGTGTTTTAAGATAAATGAGATCATACAAGTGTTATTCTGTAACCTACTTTCTGTTTTCACAAATAATAAGTCTTTGAAAGATGTCCACATGAATACATAGAGATCTATCTAACTCTTTTTATCAATCCATAAATGATACTCCATTGTACGGCTGTACCATTATTTATTTAGTCATTCACCCACTGTTGCACATTTAGGTAGCTTCTAGAGTTTTTTTTTTTTAAGAAAAGGTACAGATTATTGTAAGATTTCTGTAGAACTGCAGTATCTAAGGTAGACATACTAAAAATTTTATAAGAAACGCCAAATTGTCTTCCAAAAAGGCTTTATCAATTTACACTTTCACCACCAATGCGAAAGGGCTCATTTTCCCAAAACCTCGTCAACAGTGGATATTATCTTTCTACTTTTGCCAATCCTCCAGTCAAAACATGGCTTCTTATCATTTTAATTTGCATTTCTTTGAGGAAGACCTTGTGTGTTTCTCTTTTATTCCTTGGCTATTTGTTATTTTTAGTAATTATCTGTTCATAACCTTTGCCTGATATTCTGTTATCTTTTGATTACTTGTTTGGATGAGACTTTTCCCCCCACATGTTATAGACATTAATCATTTGCTTGAAACATATATTTCAAATATTTTCTCCCTGTTTGGCATGCCACTTAACTTTGCTGATGGTGTCTTTGGAGTGGACATACATTGTACATTTTTACGTAATAACATTTATAGTCTTTCCCTTTATGATTTCTGGCATGTATGTTTTGCTTGGGAAGCTTTCACATCCCAAAATTATAAAGATCTACATTTTCCCCTAAATTCTTATAGGCTTGGTTTTTAGGTTTGGATTTTAATCTCCCTAGAATTTATTTTTTATGTGTGTATAATGTGAAGTGAAGATATATCTTTACCTTTTTTAAAAAAAAATATGAATATCCACTTGTCAACTTATTGACTAGTCAATATTTTCCATACTGATTTGCAATTCCAATGCTAAAACATACTCAAATCTCACGTATGTGGGCTTGTTTTTTGATTCTCTGTTCTGTTCCATTGACCTGAGTATCTTGTGCAATGCCACACGATTTGTAATTGATGTTCTAATATCTGTTGGTCAGACAAGTCTCTCCTTTCATTCTTCTTCTTCAAAAAATATTCTCAATCATTCATAAGTATTTTCTTTGACAGATAAATTTAAGAAAACAGCTCTCAAATTCTATTAAATATCCCATTGATATTTTGGTCGCAACCACATAATGTAATAGAAAAGAGACTGAGGCTCTTAGGTTTACTTTCCCCAGGTTTTTACTTCACTATAATGCAGGCTCTCATTCCTAGCAAAAGGGAAGAAAAAGTACCCTTAATTAAGAATTTGGGGTAGAGTGGGGAAGAAACATATACTGCTTCAAGGCATATTTCTGCATTATGCTAGGGAGTTCAAAGACCAGGCAAGGCGTGTTTGAAAAGCCAGGGAGATGGAATGAAAAGGCACCTAGAGTCTGCTCTGAGAGGGAGCTGCGCTGGGGAAGCCCAAGGGGGAGGTCTGGGGTGGGGCAGGTGGACAGGCTGGTGGGTGGTTAATGTGCAGATCATTAGCCAGACTGCCGCTGCCGCAGCTGGAGCCAGGAGAAGCAGATGTTCCCAGCTGTAACTTGCCTCTCCCAGTTCCAGCAGTGACAGATGGGAGACAACCAGCTGCCCAGGATCAGCAATAAGGATCCCTTCTCTTATCACTCAGGCGCTGCTGGCTGCTCCATGGGTGCATTCTGGGGAGCCTGAACCCGAATGTGTGTGTGTGCATGTGCGTGTGTGTTCTGAAAAGATGGGGAGGAGAGGTGACAAGGTAGGTGGCGGGAGTGTGTGACTGCTGGCTGTCTTCTTGTCCTCCTAGAGTGCAAGGCTATTTCGCCTGAGCTGAGAAAGGGGCTTTGCTTGCACTCCAGCCCAATTAAGGAAGAGTTATGTGGCTGGAGTTGGCAGGGGCGCCATGAAGGCCCCTGGGAGCCAGCAGATGGACCCGCAGCCATCATTGTGGGGTGATTAGCTGGTTTATGAGATAAGACACCTATTAGGGCTGGCCTAATCCAGGATTTTCAAACAGCCCCTCCTGGAGGATACATTATGGTTTAGTCTATTAACTTTAATTACAGGCCACTCCGTGGGAGAGCAGGGAATGGAGGAGCCAGGACCCTAGGACCCAGAGGGAAAGAAAGCAGAGGCTGGATTGAAGTCCCATGTACTGGATTGAAAAAGAAAACACCAAGAGAAGAGGGTCCAGGACCAGGATCCTAGAGGCACCAGCAACTAAGGCAGCCTCCTGTGGTTCTGTGGCGGGCTCTGCTGTGTGCAGAAAGGATGCTGTGATATTTTTTTTTTTTTTTTTTTTTTTGAGACAGAGTCTTGCTCTGCTGCCCGGGCTAGAGTGAGTGCCGTGGCATCAGCCTAGCTCACAGCAACCTCAAACTCCTGGGCTCAAGCAATCCTTCTGCCTCAGCCTCCCAAGTTGCTGGGACTACAGGCATGCGCCACCATGTCCGGCTAATTTTTTGTATATATTTTTTAGTTGGCCGATTAATTTCTTTCTATTTTTAGTAGAGATGGGGTCTCACTCTTGCTCAGGCTGGTTTCGAACTCCTGACCTCGAGCGATCCACCCGTCTCGGCCTCCCAGAGTGCTAGGATTACAGGCGTGAGCCACCGAGGATGCTGTGATATCGTAAAATACGTTTGGTCTTAGTCCTCATTTCCTGGCAAACAACTCCTAAAACACTGGGAATCTCCCAGTGATGTCTCTTTTTTTATGCTAATGACTGACTGAGGGCTGGGGGCTCCAGAACCCAGGAGGGCTGGTTGCCAGGGGAACCAACCTAGAGATTGGAGGGCTGGGACTTTCAGCCCCACTCCCAACATCCCTGGAAGGGAGAGGGGCTGAAGGTTAAGTTGATCACCAATGGCCAGTGATTTAATCAATCATGCCGCGGTGATGAAGCCTCCATAAAAACCCAAAGGACAGGGTTCAGAGAGCTTCCGGATAGCTGCACATGAGGCAGTTCCTGGAGGGTACGCACCCCTCCTGTGCAACTTGCCCCATGCATCTCCACCATCCGGCTGCTCATCTGTGTCCTTTGTAATATCCTTTATAATAAACCAGTAAATGTAAGTTCTGTGAGCTGTCCCTGAGGAGGGGGTCATGGAGACCCCAGTTTAAATCTGATCGAACAGAAGTATAGGTGACAACCTATTACTTACAATTGGTGTCTGAAGTGGGGGGCAGTCTTGTGGGGCTGAGCCCTCAACCTGAGACTATCTCAGGTAAACACTGTCAGAGTCAAATAAAATTAGAGGTGTTCACTGAAGAATCCACCAGAGAACTGATTGCTGGTGAGAAGAAATCCTTGCACACCTTTTGGTGACCAGAGGTCACAGAAGTGATTTGTGTTGTGAGAATATAGCAGGAAAGAAACTGAATTTGTTTTTTCCTGTATCGCCAGAGTTGCTCTCTGGACTTCAAGTCTGAATATGTTCTCTGAAAGTCACCCCACAACCTACCTCTGTTCACTGGGTCTCAGCAATGTGCAAGGAGGGAAAAGACTTGGAGCAAGCTCTTATTTACACCCTCAAACAGCTGGAGCGCATCATGTGCACGGAGCCTGCCTAGGGAGGTGTAGATCACGTGCCAGGGGCTCAGAGACCCAAACGGTAGTAGATTTTAACTTTGGGGGAGTCAAAGACCCTTTGAAAAATCTGATGAAAGCTTTGGCTTGCCTCTCCAGAAAAAAATGTCTGCATACATATACAGAATTTAAAATACACTATTATGGTGTTCCCTGACCCCTTGAAAACTACCCATGCAACTGCATTGGTATGAATGGATCTCGGATTGAGGATGCTTTTCTCATGTTTCTGTCCCTCCCCAAGCAAAGCAGTGGCTTCAGCTTCATCCAGCCCCAGCATGGCGCATCCCCTCCCGGGGGATATGGGCTCATCATTCCCTCATTGGTATTCACAGTATTCACAAGTATGCAACTTGGGGTGAAGTCTGAAGTCTGATGTGTGGCACCCCTCCTCCCCCCCATAACCCATTCAGGAGTCTCTGACTCAGCTTCCCCTCCCCCTCCCAGAGGAGAAACTTCCAGTTTTTCCTGCTCTTTTCTCTGTTCCTCCACCCACCTCTCCGCCCCATTTCCCACTGGCCTTCAGCCTTGAGGCTTCCTAACTCCTTCCCTCCCCTGACACTTACCCCATCCTCTGGGGGGTCCAGCAACCAGCCCAGCTCTCCCTGCGCCGTGCTTGTGTCCATCAGAGTAACTGAAGGTGGGAGAAAAGGAGCCTGTCACCTCCGGGGGACGAGGTGCCCACGCAACACACATTCCTAATTCTGGGGGCCCAGCCCCAGGCCACAACATCCTGTTCCTAACAGCTGTGACTTCCTGGGGCTTAGGGGAGGGAAAGGGCCCAGGAAGGAGGAGGGAAGAGCTCCAGGGCTTACACTGTCCTCTTTCTGAGTGGTAGGGAGGACGGCAGAGTGGGGCAAGGGTTGGAGTGCTGGACCTTTGACCAAAGTCAAGGCAGGAAGCAGGAGGAAGAGCAGCTCCACCTGACTTGCAGTTACGGGGGCTTTGGTGCGCTGGGGCCCCCACCCGCAGCAGGACTGGAACGGGTGGAGGGCAGGAGGAGCTCAGCTCTGCAGTCACCAGTGGGTAGGGGTAGCTAGGGGACCTCGGAAGGGAGTTCCTGGGTGGAGAGGGTCAATCCCACGGTCGGAGGGCTGCTCGGACCAGTGACTGGGGCTGTGGAGGGGGATACACGGCACAACGCCGAACCTGGGTAGTGGGGGAGCCTGGCTGGACGGGGTGTGCAAGCTGTAGGCCAGTTATAACCCCTCCCCCAGCGGCAGGTCCCTGGCCGTGGCCTAGGTTGGCAGGAGACGACGCCCCACCTCCGACTTCTGAGGGCTCAGATCTCTGGGGTGGGCACCTGAGGCTGGGGTTGCGTGGGGATGAAGGTCCCACCAAGGCTTGGGTGCGGGTGCAGACGTTGTCTCCAGGTAGTGGTCAGGCGCTCCCTCCCCAGCCCCAGGCGCAAACTGCCGGCCAGCAGGGGTAAGGGTGACTGACCCGGGAGAGCAGCGGTTTGGGGTTAAAGATCAAAGATAGGCCTGGCCAGTCCACAGCCGGCGGCCAGGCAAAAGAAGGGAGCGAGCGGGGAACGGGCGCGGGGAGGAGGGCCTGCTCAGGAATGCCGGCTCCCGCAGGAGGTGCCGGCCGGCGGGGCGGGGGAGCCGCGCGGGCGGGGGTCCGTACCTTCCTTGGCGCGCGCCCCCGGGGGCAGCGGGGCGCAGAGCAGCAGCAGCCCGAGCCCCAGGGGCCAGCGCCGCTCCATGGCGCGGGGCCCGGACTTGGGACCGCGGCCCGGACGGCTGGGCCAGGTCGCGAGGGACTGGGTGGGCCGGGCGGGGGCGGGGGGCGGGGCCAGAGTTGGGGGCGGACTCCCGGGCTCACCTGGTTCACCTTCTTAAAGGGACAGTAGGGCGGGAAGGAAACTTGTTATACAGGTAAGAAGCTTCAAAAACCGGAGGCGTCTTGACCTGACTGAGACTGTGGGCGCCGCCTAGTGGGGTGGGACTAGGAATTTACCAACCCTGTCCCAATTCTAATCCTAAACCCAACTCGGTCCTGATCCAGGCTCTAACCTAATGAATTCTACTTCTGACTTGAACTACACCCTTATCTTCCTCCCTCTCCCTTTCTGCAGGCCCTAGAACTGTAATAGACACCGGGAAAGGCAGGGGTAAGAGGCACATCTTCACCCTCTAGTAGGGGAGGCTTAGATGACCACAATGCGAGGCGGGGTACAACCCTAAGTGAAGCACCTGGGGGATTAGAAGAGGAAGCAAGCCCAGCCAACGGGGCGCGTTAGGTGAGTCTTCAGCGAGAAGGCAGCGAGTGTGACCTAGGTTTTCAGTGGCAGAGATTGGGAAAGGCATGAGCAAGAGCCGGAAGGCTGGGAGACTCAAGGTGTGCTCAGGGAGTGGTGAATGGACCAGTCTGACTACTGGGGCGCCGGATTTGTCTTGGGAGCCGGGGCAGAAAGGCGGGTGCGGGCCAGAGCAGGGAAGTCTTGGTAAACATGCGAAGGAGTTTGAACCTTGCCATGCCCTTACAGAGCAGACATGAAGAACTGGGGAAGGTTCCTGGTATGGGTGGCAGAGAAAGATATTATAACCCTATCTAGTGGAACCGAGCCACGTGCTTCCCACCCTCTTGGAGACTGCCTGACATTCTATTTAATAAATGTTGATTTAGTTTCTACTATGTATACATTAAGCTCTGAAAGCACCAAAGAAGAGTAAAACGGTCCCTGCCCTATAGAAGTTATTCATCTGAGGAGTCTTGGGGGGGCCAGGACGTGAAGAAGCACACAGATGACTAAAATGGTAGGCAGGAGTGGACCCCAGCTGAGGTGCACACAGAGGCCACCGTGGCTCAGAGGGGAGTGATGGAGGGGAGTGATGCGTTTACTGAAGAATAGGCCTTAGCTTTCACTCCTGGCCCCTTTCCTACACCCCTCCCTGGCTCCATCCCATCTGGGTGAACATTCATATTAGTTTTCCTATTATTTAAGTTGTTGCATGTTTCGGTCACTGTAAGAAATAGAGGTGGTGAATTATAGGTGCTTCCCTTATTTTAAAAAATTAATGTTTCTCAGATTTTCCTCTTTCTTATACAGACAAGTATAAGACAAATATGGCCCCTAATTTCTTGGCACAGATTATCCTTATTGGCATAACCATGTACACTGATTAGAAAATTCATGTTGAGAAACAAAATGGGAAAATTCAACCCTCCTTTCAACCTTCCAATTTCTGTCCCCCAACGGAACCACCATCGACTGTTTCTTGTGATTCCTCCCAGGATTGTCTTGCCCTGTGTATGCACCATCACACCTCTCCCTCCCTCTCTCCCTCTGCTCCCACACACACATGTTTTTAAAATACGTGTACAGAAGGGGCCATGCTGTACACATTGCTCTGCACCAGGGCCCTCTTTTCTAACGTTCAGTACTTTGGGAAGGAGGAGGAGGCTCCTGCTGGCTCACTGGGGTCAGAGCTGTGTGATTTCAGCAGGGAGGAATGGGTGAAGGGTACAAAGCCAACAGAAGGGGGGAAATGGAGCAAGCTCTGGACAATTGCTGCTAGGAAATAAGCCAGACTGTGGTGAGGTAATGTGTGTGCTTGATTTGTTAAAGTTTGTTAAAGTTACAAGACCCTTGGGACTCGAGGGGGTGGGGTGAGGGGACTGCTTTATGCAGTGAGAGGTGGAGTCTAGAGCCGTGGAAAGAAGTCTTGCTTTTGTTTTAGGATTGTTTCTCTATCCTGGTCTGCAAATGTCATATATGGGGAGTGAAAGTCCACCTCTGTCTCCATTCATGATGATCGCCTTCTGGAATGTTCTCGTTATGTTTGCTATGAGAGGAGCACACCTTTGATTTTAGGCTCTGCCCTTCACTAGCAGCACAACTTCATCAAGTTATTTATACGCTCTGGACTTCTGCTTCCCTAGTCCTGGACGATTCCTGGATCTCTGAGGCCATTTCCAGGAAAGTCTCGGACGATGGAAAGATAGCAGGATTCTGAGTCCAAAGACTCTAGCCAGTTCCCTTGGCCATTCTGTGCCTCTGTTTCCTTAGCTATAAAATGTGCTTAATCATGCCCACCTCATACAGTGGGTGTAATGATCACAAGAGGAGAAAGTGCTTCATAAACTGTAAAGTACTGAGCACACGTTAATTTGCTAGGGGAACGGTGGAGGCTAAGACTTGCTGAAATTCCCCTGCAGGCCTCCCAGCTTGTTCCCAGAGTGGAACAGCCTCTGTGACTAAGACGTCATTTTTTTCCCTTCAAAATCAACTTTATTGAGGGATAACTTGCATAAAACAAATTGTGTCCATCCCAAGTGTACAGTTCAATGGGCTCTGACAAATGCATGTGCCCTTATAACAAGATACAGAACATTTTCATCACCTAAAAACATTTCCTGGTGCCCCTTTGAATCAATCCCACCTCTAGCCCCAGGCTTTCTGTTAGCATGGATAAGTTTTGCCCTTTCTGGAATTTCATGTAGTTTCTGGAGTCTGGTATTTTCCCTTTAACATGATGCTCCCAAGATTCATCCGTGCTGTTGCATGTGTCAGCAGTTTCACCTTTTTGTTGCTGAGCAATATTCCCCGCATGGATGCCTTAAGACATCATTTAACAGTACAAAATCAAAACCAAAAATTCTTACTCTGCTACTCTGCTCTGGTCTCCTAGGAGCCATAGGGCCCTTAGCTGATGGGGTCTCCCAGAGGGACACCTCTCTTCCCCTAAGACGTCTGGCCCTGTTCTCTTTCTGTGGTCAAAAGGAAAGCATGCAGAGTTCCTATAGCCTGGGACTTCCCAGGCTCTGGCTTGTTCCTGCAGCCTTGACCTTAGCACTATCCTGTTCATATTGTATTCTTCCTCCCCCCTCCCCTGCTCCCCACCTGGCTCCTTTCTGGGAAAAGGTGAAATTACACCCAGCTTAGGTCATGGTCTTGTATGTCCATAATGCTCTGCTTAAAATGCAACTTACATCACCAGGAGAGTAACCCAGTAAGCTGCTAGAAAGCCCTATGAAAGCATTAGTACAAATTAATTTGTCAGAATAGTATCAGGTCCCTAGCAAGGACCTGCATGGATGGGACCAAAACAGCTTTGTTTGGCTGTGTTGGGCCAGCCTGCACTTGCAGGCAGCAAGATTGAGGAGACTGTGTAGGCAGTGGGAAGGGAAGAAACTGCGCTCTCCAGGACAGCATCCTGGTGGATTGTGCTCATCTTTGATCATAAGCCTCGTTTGCTCCTTCCCTTTCCTTCTCATCTGTACTCTTACCATCAGGCAGCAGGGGCAGGGTTAATGATAGTTCCCAGTTATTATAGCACCTACGCATGCTGCGGGGCGCTCTGCATACATTGTTTCATTTCCTTCTCACACCAACCCTCCGAGGAAGGGATTATTAGTCCCATTTTATAGGTGGAAAAATCGGAGACACAGGGAGTTTAAATTATTCAAAGTCACTCAGTTGCAGAACCAAGATTTTTTTTTTTTTTTTTTTTTGAGACAGAGTCTCACTTTGTTGCCTGGGCTAGAGTGCCGTGGCATCAACCTCGCTCACAGCAACCTCAAACTCCTGGGCTTCAGCGATCCTTCTGCCTCAGCCTCCCAAGTAGCTGGGACTACAGGCATGTGCCACCATGCCCAGCTAATTTTTCTATATATTTTTAGTTGGCCAATTAATTTCTTTGTATTTTTAGTAGAGATGGGGTCTCACTCTTGCTCAGGCTGGTTTCAAACTCCTGACCTTGAGCAATCCGCCCACCTTGGCCTCCCAGAGTGCTAAGATTACAGGCGTGAGGCACCGCGCCTGGCCTAGAACCAAGATTTTAATCCAGCTCTGTCTGACTTCTGTTCCTGTGGCCCTAAACCTTATTCAGGGTTTCAAGAAACACAGTTATTAGGGAAAGCCTCACTTCTGTTTTACCACCTGCCTGCCCCCAGGGGTAACAAATATCCTGACTTAAAACACCATGGATTAGGTTTTGCCTGTTTTTGGACTTTACAAAACACAATCATCTGATGCGTACTCTTTGGTGTCTTAGTTCTCCCATCGACCCACATTTGTGTGTAGATTCGTTCTCATTGCTGTATGTATTCTATTGAATAAAGAACACCTTATTTTTAAAGACTTGTTGACCTGTGGTTAAATATTCTATGCACAAATTGCTACATTGGGTGACTCCTGTGGTTTAAGTGTCTCTGAGAGGCTTAATCCTACCCAAAGGTACTTCCGTTTTTGAAGGAGAATTTTTGCCAAACCAAATAGCCCTTTAATTGATGAAACATGTGCAGAGGTGGTCTGTGAGCAATGCCCCAGGCCCCAGTGTTAACCCCCTGCCTTCAGCCCACCTGTCCTCCCTTCCTCCAGTCACTCTGCCAAGAGGAAGACACTCCATGTTTAGGTAGCTGAGTCTTCACGCCAGAAATAGGACTGTCTTCAGATAGAGGCAGTTTGAAGTTTCCTCTGAGGTGTCAGAAACAAAGTCATCTATTAGAAGGTTTTAATATTGTCACTTCACAGCTGTGTGATCTCGGGCAAGTCACCTAGATTTTTGAGCCTCGGGTTCCTCTTCTGCACAATGGAAGAAATGGGGCTAATGACATTGGTCGTAGTCACCTACTTCACAGTGTATGGGGCAAGTACAGATTTGAGAAATGTGCAAGCAAAACCTCCTAGTACCATCATGCAACTCCAGGATACATCGTTTTTATTTTTGTGTCCTCTTGAACCAGTTTATTTGCAAGATTTTTGAGAGATTCAAGGGTGAAGTCTGCTGGAGGATGGAGGAGACTGAGCAGCATCAGTCCCTGGATTAAAATGGATGTTTGGATGAAGCTCAGATGTCAAGGAGAGGAGAGAGAAGATGAAAAAAGGAGCTAAGAGAGATCACGCTTGATCCATCTACGTTATCAAGCATTATGAAAGTAAATACCACTCTAACACTTTCAGGACATACTGCAATTCTCTGCACTTTTGTTTATTTATTTTTCAAATCCGGCATCTATCTCTGCAATATGAAAATCCTGCAAAGCATTCTGTTTGTTCTAGAGGCAGGAAGGTAGTGGGAGAGCTGTGAACCTGCGTTGCATTCTAGTGTGGGCCACAGGGAAGAGGAAACTGGCATTGAAGAACAGATAGCAGCAGCCCCAGGGAGGGAGGTGGGCTTGTTCCTGGAGCGGAGGGAAGAGAAAAAGGGATTCCCATGGGAATTCACTTGGGGTTATGCATTACATAACCCTCCTTAACCCCATTCTGACCGGATCTCACACCAAAGTAAACATAAAACCAACTCACAATTATCCTATTATTTCATCTGATTTCTGCAGCGGTGAAATGAAAACGTGGAGGGGTTGGTCATGTGAAGGGGCTGTGTCTCAAAATCCCTTGCGATAATATTCGTGTGTGTCTCATGAGAAATCGTTGTGTTTCTCCCCTCACTTGTTTGCTTGACTGCCTGAGAAGACAGCGTTGCTCACCTGAGAAATTAATATGCTGCATTAGTGCCTGGGCAGGTAGAAGGGAGGGAGGGAAAGGAAGAGAACAAATGTGTCTCAGTGAACTGGGGCATGTCAGAAATTTAATAAGAACAGGTCGAGACAAGTGTTAAACACCACAGTCCCCTGGGAGCACAGCGATAGCTTGGTCCTTGTCAAAAAGTTTACTGGTTAGATCTCAGGAGGGGAAGAGAAAGTGGTAAATCAGCCATGTTTTGAAGTCAATTTTAGTTTAGCTGGCCTGAGAGAGGAGAGGGATGACGCACCATCAGCCTTTTCTTCTGGATTAGGCTAGCATAGTTTATTTGAAAAGTGTGCAATTTTGTTGCTAGTTTAGGTAAGGAGTTCTGGGGCACTAACTTCTGCAGAGGGCTGGGGAAAAGACTGGCATAACCCACATGTGCTGGGGAGGTCGCTAGTCCTGTGCTGTGGAGGTAATATTATATTGGTGTCTTGTAATAGAAGTACTTCATAAGTATGGGACCTCTTAATCAGGCATAGATTAGATTTCTTTGAAATTTTGCTTTGAAGAAGTTATTTATAAAAGGATTCTTATAGGGCAATTTATAATTTCTTGTAACAAGTTCTAGCTAGAAGTTACTGTTATCAATTTGTACATCCAGAAGCACAGATGTTCCAACATACTGATAACAACCATCCCTGTTAGAAATCAATGCACGCATTTCCAAACCTATCCCTGAGTTTGGAAGGGACCCAGGCCACGGGTCATAAAATTTGAGAGCCACCTAGTGAGCAAAGTTGGTAACTGCACCTGTATCTTCAAATTCCAGGTGTGCGAGCCATAGGTAACTTCTGTTTATAAAACCTTAGAGTATCATGGGGATATTTATCAACATGATATGAAAGTGACAGTGATTTTCATATATTCCTGCTATTATAAAGATGGCAGGCTGTTAGGCTAGAAAGTAGTTTTATTAACTTGACTTAGTCATCCCAGTAATGATAGCCTTCTGATCAGAGTTGGGTGGAAGGCAGGGAGGGGCACGCGATGATGTTGTCTTTACTTTCAGAATCTCTGCTTTGGACACACACACAAAGAGCAAAAATCAAGTTATCTTGGAGGTGCTGGCTGGAGGAAAGGGTGATCACTGTTTGTAATGTGTCTGTCAGGTTATGAGCTAGGGAGAGATGCTTACGGTCTGATTAAGCCGGAAGCTGCCATGTCATCTAGGCAGAGCATGGATTAAGGAAAAGTGGCTGAAGCATTTCTTTCTTTTTTCTTCTTTCCTTCCTTCCCCTCTCCCTACCTTTCTTCCCCTTCCTCCTCTCTTCTTCTCCCCTCCCTTCGTCACTGCTTCCCTTGTTTCCTTTTTCTTTCTCCTTCCTTCGTCCTTTCTTTTTCTTTCTTCTTTTTGTCTTTTTTTTTTTTTTTTGAGACAGAGTTTCACTCTGTCACCCAGGCTAGAGTGCTGTGGTGTCAGCCTAGCTCACAGCAACCTCAAACTCCTAGGCTCAGGCAATCCTCCTGCCTCAGCCTCCTGAGTAGCTGGGACTACAGGCATATGCCACCATGCCTGGATATTTTTTTAATATATATATTTTTTTAGTTGTCCAGTTAATTTCTTTCTATTTTTTTTAGTGGAGATGGGGTCTCCCTCTTGCTGAGGCTGGTCTTGAAATCCTGAGCTCAAATGATCCTCTTGCCTGGGCCTTCCAGAGTGCTAGGATTACAGGTGTGAGCCACCATGCCTGGCCTCTTCTTTTTGTCTTAATAATTCTTGGGAAGTACTATATATTAGACTAAAATTAAAACCTATACCCATTGAGCCAGGCATTTCATTTACTTAGCAAGTTTGTATTTGTTTGTTTGTTTGTTTTGAGAGGCACTGGGGTTAGTGGAAAGGGTGTTCAGGAGTCTTTGGATTCTTTCGAATCCTGACTAGTGGCCTCCTATGTGTAAGGCCTTGGATATTTTTCTTAACCTCTCTGAGACCTGGCTTCCTCACATGCAAATGAGTTCCTTTGCCTTCCAGGAGCCTCTCTGTGGGAGGGGGATGCACCCATATGGGAGGTGACTCTGGTCAACCCAAAGCTTTAAATGCTGAAGCAAAGGGCCATGGGAATACAGGAGGCTAACTGTGACAGGAGCAAGGTGGCCTTTGAGTCTGGCATGGTAGAATGACTTCAATAGGCAGTTTCTATTCATTCATTCAAAAAAACGAAGGAGTCCCTGTTATGAGTCGGGCACTGTCCTAGTGCTGGGGGCACACTGGTAGACAACAAAAATGGAAAAACCTCCAAACCCTGCCCCCACTGAACATGCCTTCTAGGTGGAGGAGCCCGATAGTACATAAGTAACAAGGTATATTTTTCAGATGGTAAGAAATACTGGGAGAAAAATTAAAACAGGCTAAGGGGAATAGGAATTATACGAGATCTCTGTTGTATGGAGATGGTACGATATGAGCAGAGAATCGAAGGAGGCAGGAAACGAGCCACGCAGGTCGTTGGAGGAAGAGCAACCCAAGCTGAGGAAGCAGCCCCAAGGCCAGGGCAGGGGTGCACCAGGACGTTAGAGCAACAGCAGGGAGGCCAGTGTTTTAGGTGGGGGACAGTCACAGAGAGGTATTGGGTGGAGAACATCACACACAGGGCCTTCCAGGCTGTTTTAAAGACTTTGGCTTTGAGTGAGGCAGGGACCGTTACGGGGGTCCAATCAAAGGAGATGGGCTCTCTGACTCACCTTTGAGGGGACCAACCTGGCTCGTGTGCAGGGGATAGATGGGGTGGGGTCAGGGCAGGGCTAAGGGTAGAAGCAAGGACAGGTTAGGGGGCTGTTGTCCTGGTCAAATGAGAGCTGAGAGTGCTCAGAGCAGATGCCAGGGGGCTGTGCAGGGGCTGCTGAGAGTCAGCTGTGCCTCAAAGGCTGTTTCAGGCCCAGGCAGGCAACGGCTTGATAACATACACAATGGGAAGCTGGCGCTCTGTGCAAGAAGCAGTGTGCTGGGCGGGGTGACGGGCGGCATTGGGGTGAGGAGGGAGAACTAGGGGATGAGCTCAGGCTGGAGCCAGCCTTGGTGACCAGATTACAGAGTCTGAACTTTCCTCTCTATCTGACCTTGAGCCAGCAAAAGTTTTGAACCTGGGAGCCGCAGGCTCAGATGAGCATTTTGAGCTCTGGTGGCCGAATGGAGGAGGAGGTGGCAGAGGCAGAGGCTGAAACTAGAGACACAGTGGTCCAGGGAAGAAACAGCAAGGGCTCACCCCTGGGCAGTGCGTGGAAGGGGCGAGGAGGATGAGCAACATTTCACTTGTGCGGCAGCAGGGTGTGTTGGCTGCTTAGATGTGGAGGTGAGGGAAGTTAACCAACTCCTATACGCACGTTGGCAGAATTGCATTTTTTGTCTCTAAAAGCCCTATCTATCTCAGTGTGAATGTAGGGGTGCTGGAATGAATTTCTGCCCCCTGGGAAAATGCTTTTGCAACAATGGTGCTGAATTAGGATTTCGTTTGGCTGACGGGGTGTGCAGGCTGGAGGACTTTGAGAATGGGGCTGGCAGCGGAGAATGAGAGGCAGGAACCAGAAAGGCCTGGAAGAGTGTCATTGTGGGAAGGCCAGGGAAGAGGTGGAGGCACGTCAGATGCCGTCAGGAGCACAGCATTGGTTGAAAACAGCCAAGATAGTTAAGGGGACATTTATGAAGATTTGCAGCGAGGTGCAGGATGGAATGTCGCCTCCTTCTCTGCCCGGCCCCCAACGCCAAAAACAAAGTCATCATGTCATGCTTTGGGATTTAGAGTCTTGGTTTTCTTGGAAGGACAGGATACTAAAGACAGTTACCCATGACTAGGGCAGTCTTTTTATTCTCCTCTGCTGTTCATCACCTGGTAGGAGAACAAAATGAATGAAAAGTTTAGCTAAGCTCTGATATTTTTCCATCCTTTCCTCTGTTTAATGCATTCTATTCCTGCCATCTGCTCTTCCAATTTTCATGTTTCGCTCTCTGCTTGTGCGCTGTGATGTGAATATTGGTCTCTATCTCCCAACAGTCCAGCAGGATTGAAAATCAAGGTCACCTTTGCTCTCCGGTTCTCCCCATCAGTGCTGACGTCACCGGCCGCCCTCCCCTCGCGTCTGGTCTTCTGCGAAAAGGTTGTGTTTGTCCAGAAGGGGCTCTGAAATTTGTTCAGTTCCCTACTCGTCTTTTATTTCCTTGTGGGGATTTATTCTGTCTTCCCTTATCACGCTTCCAGCTTGAAATACATCCCTCATTGCCTTTTTGCAACACTCAGAACTGAAAAAAAAAAAAAGAAAAAAGTAAGATAACAGAAAGATGGCGTTTATCTTGTCATCATCATAAGTATTGTTGCCTTTATCACGAAGTCCTTATGAAGCGTCTGATTGTAACTGGTTGGCGGGAGGAGAAATGGACAAACATAACTACTGTACAGAAACTCTCTTGGCTCTGAAGAAGCTGAGAGTCAGATACCAAGAACAAGGGACAGTCCTGGGCAGTGGAAGTGACTGACCAAATGTCCTCATTTTATGACTGCCTTTGCCTCTGATCTCTCATCTCTCGCTAGCTGTGAGAGCTTAGGTGAGTCTTTTCATCTCTCTTGACTTTGGGTGCAGATAAGGAGATTTTACCCGAAGTCTGGGCAAGACTACGTGATCTCCTAAGGGCCCGTCGGTGTTAAGATCTAAAATTCTAGGAACATTATTTACTCAAAGCCCCCAGAACGCAAAGTCACAACTGACCCAGAATAATGTCAGAAGAATTCTCACTCTCCTGTGGAAGAGTTCAGAGATAAGAAGGCAATACTAAAATGAGATGGGATATAAGTTAGAACACAGGCCTTTAAACTGTACGACTCTGCGTGGGACAGTTAGAATGGGGGCTTCACCCGCACACCTCTCCAGGTGGCCCCAGGACAGAACACTGATGGCTCTCTGCTTTTATATGAACCAGGACCATGCTGAGGGTGTCACATACATGGCTGTTCAGTCTTCTAAGAGCTCTTGCGGTTTGCTCCTTTCACTGATGAGTAAATTGAAATCCATGGAATGCAAGTAACTAGCTCAGGGTTATACAGTCAGTATTGGTAAAGGTGCCCTTCAAACCCAGCTGGTCTGACACCAGAACTCACACCCTATCACTGCATTGAACTCTCGCCTCTGTGCAGACACCAGGAATCTTATTTATGTGAGGAATTTGGTAGTGAGGGCTCGGTTCTGGGGACTCTGGGGTTTAGATTGTGAAAAAGCAAAGCAGCAGTAAAGAATGTTGCCTCCTTGGCTCCCTGGATGGCAGGGAACTCACGTCCATGTTTGGAGAGGGTGTCTGTGGGTGAGCTGTCATGGGACACCAGTCTTGCCATCAACCGGGTTTTCTCAGGGTGTTCGCTTTCTGAGATACCTGTCTAAAGCACGTGTCCTACAGAGAAAAAGGTCTGTGTGATCCCTTAAAGGCTCGACTATCTACGGTTAATGGAAAGAGCACATTCCTCCGAGGTAGGACCACTCCTCCAAGTCTAGGAGCCAGTGGTGAGGTAGTCACAGGCAGACAGTGGCCTGGACAGGCAGCAACAGCCGGGAGCACAACAGCTGTGGGAGCAGAGCCCTGAGCAGCTGTGTGGGGGCTGGAAGCCCAGGGGAGGGCTGGGCCTGGAGACCCACAGAACAATCTGGCAGGGAGCACAGGACCTAGTGCCATTGTGATGCGTCATTTTGTCCACCAGGCTGTGAGGACCTGGGGAAATAACTATGTACAAATTATTCTTTTATGTATAAAACATCTCCTCCAAACTGGGCTATGTAAATGTACTGGTCTATTGCTGTTGCTGCCTTGCCAAAAGGTGAGTTCTAGTTTTCCTGCTGTAGTTAATATTAACAATGAGCTCCACGATCTTCTGAGAGGGCATGCTTTTGGATCATCACAGCTGCTGAGATGGCTTTGCTGTAGTCACATGGGATGAGAAGCCCACATCTTCCTCAGAGTGCATTGAGCCCTCCACTCTACGGTGATGGCAGGAGACCCAGGATTTCATGCTAACCCTCCTCTGGTGCTCCCACCCCAATCCTGTTACATGTCTGGGGTCTCTTAATGCTTAGGGCCTTGGTCTGGAAAGGAGGTGGGAGCCCAGTCTGGCTCAGTTCTACCTTGATGGCTGCAGAGCAATTGGCTTCAGTATGCTGTGTTTAAGGCCCCAAAGCTGGGTGAAGCTTTAGGCCTTTCTTACGGCTAGCAATGATAATGCGATGCTGCTTCCCAAATGGCAAACCTCCGGATTGGGCTGCATACTTCCTACAGGTGTTATACTCAGTGGGGGGCTCCATCTGGACTAGGGTGGGCTCCAAGTCAAAGTGCAGTGTGCAGAAGGATGCAGGAATCTATTGTGACTGACTCAGGGGGGACAGGTGCCACAGGCTGGGCTCAGAGAGGCTCAGGAATGCTGGGCCCGGTGAAGTCCCTCCAGCATCCAGGATGTGCTGCCACAGGGATGCGGTCACTGTGCGGAGAGGCTGCTCCTGTAGAAAGCTGCCCTGTAGTGTAGACCAGAGCACTGGGTGACAACCATGAGAGCCTGGGCATAGTTTTTTCCCAGTAATTCTTTTCAGAATTTTTATTTTAATAGTTTTAAATTATATAATGAATACCTGCACACATTTTATTTGTACACATTCAAACATTACAAATAAAGCAGAAATCCACATTGATTGCCATTCCTGATTCCATCCCTTTGATATCAGTTTATTTTTTCACTTCCAGACTTTTCCTCCCATATGTTTTCTCTCTATGTGTGTATATAATCATACATAGTGTGGTTTTGTGTGTATATATTTTATATAATTGATATCATTCTGTATATATTTTTCTGAAACAACTTTCTTCACTCAACTATCTTACAGCTTTTTCTATATCAGCATATATATAAATTTAGCTAATCCTTTCAACTGTAGCAGGGTGTTCCATAGTATAATATACCCTATTTTATTTAATTAAAGAGACTGTGTCCATACCAATGCTGCTTTTTAAAAAGTATTGGGGAATGAACCTCATCCTACACTGAAATGAAATTCATAAATAATATTAATTTACCTAAAATGATTAAAAATCAACATAATGTCCTAACTTAATGTAAGAGTACAAAGAAAAGCAATTCATAATAAAATAGCATGCATTTTGATATATGATGGTTCACATATGATAGATAAATGGCACAGGTAGCAGGTAACACAATGAAGTAGACAGATGCTCACCCCTATATGGAGATAAGTGAATGTGCCACATCCAAATGTGACAGATTTAGGTGTGTTTTCTTGCTGATTTAAATAATGTGGGCACACTGCCTGGTGGGAACTGCCCATGTGGTCCAATGCTTCTCCAGGGACACACTAACTGTGAGCTGCCATCATACCTGGACACAGGTGGTGTGAATGCCCACAGCCCTTACACCCACAACCACTGCCTAGATAGCTTCACCTACCTGCCACTGCCACTGCCACCGCCATTGGGAGACCCAGGCAGAGCAATCTCCCACAACACCCTTACCTAGCCCCCCACCCAACCTTCCAAAAGTGGCCTGGGGAACAATTCACATGAAGATCATCCAGCACTAGCTTGGACTATGACAATCACAGGGGAAAGGGACAACACAGAGGAGTGTCACTGTAGGTTCTCACTGCATCTGCTCCTTTTCTGCTGGGTCAGTCTTCCAGAGTAGGTCACAAAAACACCATCTGGGACCTTTCCTTCTTCTCCGTAAGTAGGAGAGTTACCAAAAAAGTGACCAGGTGCACCACAGACCTCTCGTCTTAAGCTGAGAGAAGTTTCAGATGAGAAGAAACCAGCAAAATAACCCTGGCAACATGAAAAAAAAAGCTAGTTTGACACCCCCAAAGAATCATAATAGATCTACAGCAACTGACCAAAAGGAAATTGTCAACATGGCAGAAATGAAATTTAAAATATGGATGGCAAATAAGATGAATGGGATTGAAGAGAGAGTTGAAAACCAACACAAAGAACCCCCTCCAAAAAAACTCCATGATATTAACCAAAGAAAAGAAAGAAAAAGAAAAAAATGTTACTAAAGAGCTAGACAACACAAAGGATATAACAAGAAATGAAAGATTAACTTAGGGAATTTCAAAATACAGCAGAAAGCTTCAACAGCAGGCTAAAACAAACAGAAGAAAGAATCTCAGAGCTTGAAGACAGGCTTTTGAACTAAGCCAGTTGGTCAAAGATGTAGAAAAAACAATAAAGAAGAATGAACAATCACTCAGAGACATATAAGACTATGTGAAGCAGGCAATATATGAAATATAGGTATCCCTGAGGAAGAAAATGAAAAACAAAAAGCATGGAAAAGCTATTTGAGGGATTTATTGAGGAAAACTTCCTTGGTATCACCAGAGATTCAGATATCCAGATGCAATATGGTCATTGAACAACAGGAGGATTCATAGCAAATAGGCCAACTCCAAGACACATAGTCATCAACCTGGCCAAAGTCAAAATTAAGGAGAACATTCTACAAGCAGAAAGATATAAGCAACAACTAACCTACAAAGGAAAACCCACCAGGCTAACAGCAGACTTCTCAGAAGAGGCTTTAAAAGCTAGAAAGCATTGGGGGCCCATTTTTTAGTCTTCTTAAACAGAACAACTGTCAGCTAAGAATTTTGTATCCTGCAAAACTAAGTTTCACAAATGATGGATGGAGAAATAAAGACTTTTCAGACAAGCAAACATAAGGGAATTTGTCACTACTAGACATGCCCTACAGGAAATACTCAAAAGTGCATTATACATGGAACAGCACAATAAATACCCACCAGTGTAAAAACACCCAAAAGTTAAAGCTCATAGCTCCCATAAAACAAGAGCACACGAGGGAAAACAAAATGACAATGTATCATCCAACATGATAAAAAGAGCAGTATCCCACATATCAATGCTAACACTGAAGGTGAATGGTCTTAATGTCCCATTTAAAAGACAGACTTACTGAATAGAGGAAAAAACCCAAGTATATGCTGTCTCCAAGTATATGCTGAAACACACCTAACTCACAAGGACTCACAGACTCAAGGTAAAGGGATGGAAAGAAATATTCCATGCAAATGGAAACCACCATCAAGCAGGTATAGCCATTCTCATGTCAGATAAAATAGACTTTAAATCAACAATGGTAAAAAAAAAAAAAAGACAAAGATGGTCATTATATAATGGTAAAGGGAACAATTCAACAAGAGGATGTAACAATACTAAATATATATGCACCTAACATAGGAGCTCCCGGATTCATAAAGCAAATTCTACTAGATCTAAGCAAAAGAAATAAACATTAGCATCATAATTGCTAGGGACTTTAACACCCCACTGACAGAATTGGACAGATCACTGAAGCAGAAAATCAATAAAGAAACACTGGACTTAAATGAGATTCTAGAACAAATGTAGCTAGCAGACATTTATAGAATATTTGACCCCAAAACTACTGAATATACATTCTTCTCATCAACACATGGGACAATTTCCAAGACTGATCATATCTTAGACCACAAAACAAGTCTCAGAAAATTAAAAAGAATCAAAATCATACCATGTATCTTTTCAGACCACAGTGGAATAAAACTAGAAATCAATTCCAAGAACAACATTCAAAGCTACACAAAATCAGAGCAATTAGGCAAGAGAAAGAAATAAAGGGTATCCAAATCAGGAAAGAGGAGGTGAAACTATCCATTTGCTGTACTATGATTATGTATCTAGAACACCCTAAAGAGTCCACCAAAGGACCACTGGAACTGATAAATAAATTCAGCAAAGTCTAAGGTTACAAAATCAATGTGCACAAATTAGTAGCATTTCCATGTACTAATAACAGTCAAGCTGAGAGTCAAATCAAGGACTCAATATCATTTATAATAGCTACAAAGAAAATAAAATACCTAAGAATATAATTAACCAAGGAGGTGAAAGATCTCTACAAGGAGAACTACAAAACACTGATGAACAAATCATAGACGACACAAACATCCCGTACTCATGGATTGGTAGAAGCAACATCATTAAAATGTTCATGCTGCCCAAAGTGATTTACAAATTCAATGAAATCCCCATCAAAATACCAACATCATATTTCACAGATCTAGAAAAAGTAATGTAGGCTTCATTTGGAACCAAAAAAGGAGCCCTAATAGCGAAAGAAATCTTAAGCAAAAAGAACAAATCTGGAGGCATCACATTACCTCACTTCAAAATTATACTGCAAGACTATAGTAACCAAAA
>CAUYRT010018215.1:0-50533 GCA_963574885.1 Lepilemur ruficaudatus | reverse complement strand
CTAGTTTGCAGTCCCACCAGCAGTGTATGAGTGATCCTATCTCTCCATATCCACAGCAACATTTATTGTTTTGGGACTTTTTCATAAAGGCCATTCTCACTGGAGTTAAGTGATATCTCTTTGTGGTTTTGATTTGCATTTCTTTGATGATTAGAGATGTTGAGCACTTTTGCATATGTTTGTTGGCCATTAGTCTATCTTACTTTGAAAAGTTTCTGTTGATGTCCTTTGCCCACTTTTTGATAGGGTTGTTTGATTTTTTTCTTGCTGATTTTCCTGACTTCTATATAGATTCTAGTTATCAGCCCTTTATCAGATGTGTAGCATGTGAATATTTTCTCCCATTCTGTAGGTTGTCTGTTTGCTCTCGTGATAGTTTCCCTTGGCTGTGCAGAAGGTTTTTAATTTGATTGGGTCCCATTTATTTATTTTTGTTGTTGCTGTGAGTGCCTTTGGGGTCTTCTTCATAAATTCTTTGCCTAGGCAAATGTCTGTAAAAGTTTTTCCAACATTTTCTTCTAGAATTCTTATAGTTTCATGACTTAGGTTTAAGTCTGTTGTCCACTGTGAGTTGATTTTTGTGAGAGGTGAAAGGTGCAGATCCTGTTTCAGTCTTCTACATGTTGCTATCCAGTTTTCCCAGCACCATTTATCAAATAAAGATTCTTTTCCCTAGTGTATGTTTTTGTCTGCTTTGTCAAAGATTAGGTGGCTATATGAAGATGGTTTTATATCTGGGTTCTCAGTTCTGTTCCATTGGTCTATGTCTCTCTTCTTGTGCCAGTAACATACTGTCTTAGTTACTATAGCCTTGTAGTATAGCTTGAAGTCTGGTAAATTGATGCCTTCTAATTTGTTCTTTTTGCTTAAGATTGCTTTTGCTATACAGGGTCTTCTCTGGTTCCATACAAAGCATAGAATTATTTTTTCTAGATCTGCAAAAAATGACGTTGGTATTTTAATAGGGACTGCATTGAATCTGTAGATCACTTTGGGTAGTATAGACATTTTAACAGTGTTGATTCTGCCCACCCATAAGCATGGTGTGGCTTTCCACCTGTTTCCATCCTCTGCTATTTCCTTCCTCAGTGTTTCATAGTTGTCCCTATATAGGTCTTTCACCTCCTTAGTTAAATATATTCCTAGGTATTTTAATTTTTTTGTTGATATTGTGAAGGGTATTGAGTCTTTGATTTGGTTATCTACAAAATCCAGCACCCTTTTATGATAAGAACGCTTAACAAAATAGGCATAGGTGGGACTTACCTAAAAATGATAAAAGCCATATATGACAAACCCACAGCCAGCATCATACTGAACGGGGAAAAATTGAAAGTATTTCTGCTTACAGCTGGAGCCAGAAAAGGCTGCCCTCTATCACCACTTCAATTTAACATAGTGCTGGAAGTCCTAGCCAGGGCAATCAAAAAAGAAAAGGAAATCAAGGGCATCCAAATGGGGGCATAAGAGGTTAAACTATTGTTCATTGCTGAAGATATGATCTTATATCTAGAAAACCTCAAAGATTCTGCCAGGAAACTACTAGAATTGATAAAAAAAATTCAGCAAAGTCTTAGGTTACAAAATCAATGTACAGAAACCAATAGCATTTAAAATATTTTTGATCCAACATTGGTTAAATCTGCAGATACAGAACCCATGAATATGGAAGGCCAACTATAAGCCATGAAAGGGGCCTCATTCAGTACCTGACACACAATTGATAGAAAGGTAGGCTGAAAGACATCATTGCCATGGCTAGTTTATCTTTTTAGGTAATTGTGAGCTGTTGAAAGTGTTTGTGGATGGGGCACATTTAATCTGAGCTACCTTTTAAGAAGAATAGCATGATGGAAGTTTAAAGAAAAGGATGGGAGACACCTTTAGAGAAGTGTGGGAAAGTGAAAGTGACATGTGTTTTGGAGTCAGAGTGACATGCCCTGGGGTAGGGAACCTGCGACCTTCTGATTTCAAGATTGCTTTTTTAAGGCATGAAACGAGGCAAGAAAAACTTCATCTTTCTCTGCTTCACCCCTTTTATTTATTTAGTTTTTAATTTCAGAATATTATAAGGGTACAAACGCTTTTGTTACATAAATTGCCTTTGCACCGCCCAAGTCAGAGCTACAAGAGTGCCCATCCCCCAGACAGCACGCACCACATCCATTAGGTGTGAATTTACCTGTCCCCTCCTCTCCTCTCCCACCTGCCCAACACCCTATGAATGTTATTTCCCATATATGCACCCCTTTTAATAAAAGGATTTTTTCTGTAAAATTTGGATTCGGTCAAAAGGCTGCACTCAAGGATCCAGAAGGCCACATGTGGCCCCAAGGCCGCAGGTTCCCCACCCTTAAGTGCCTAGGATTATGCCCTAAAAGAATCCATTTCCTTCTGTAATAGGATGATTCCCAAAACCATTTCTATGGGTGGAACTCCATTTGAAATTTATTTAAATCTGCCTTACACACTTTTGCATTCCTACCCTTCCTGAGCTTAGACCTGTCCTATTGTCCTGAAAGCAGGACTTTTCCAATGGAAAGACAACCAGTATACACAAGAAGGATATATCATAAGTTTAGGTCAATTGATTTAATACTGTATCACCCCACATAAGGAGATTAATAAAATATTCCTAAAGAATTCTCAACCTCCTAATTAGATCAGTTCCCCCTAGATGGCCTTTAGAATCCATTCAGTGTACTAAACACTTTTTAAATATCTGAGTTGCAGAAAAAAATCAAAACATGTGTCATCAGGAAGTTTTCAGTTATTTTTAAAAATGCACATTAAAGAAAAACTATATATTAATAGTTATGATTATCATCAAAAGAAAATATTAGATTTGAGGTCATTTGATTGTGGGAACATTTTTAAAGATAAGACTGAGACTATTTAAATGACAAATCATGTTTTAAAAAGTCTGAACTTGAACATTTAAAGTTGGGTTTAGTTTAAAACACAGCTTTAGGAAGGCTGAGTAGATTCTAAACTGTTTTCATAATTTTTCACACATCTTTGAGACAATATAAACTGCCTCCCAAGTCTAACAAAGACTCATCTAAATTCTGATTTTTAGACTTCTCAGAGAAGCATAAATGACTACTTGAAAATACGCTTTGTTGTTTTACTGTCTGCATGCCTTTGGGGAACTGGATCCACCTGGATTTCCCTGAGTTAGGAGGAAGGTGTTCTGCTTAACAGCTATGTGAACTTTCTTCAGAGTTAGCATCCCATTTCATGGATATTGGCTTCAAGTATGTCCTAAAGATTTTCCTCAGGGATCTTTGTCCTGAGAATTAAAAATCTAATGTCTACTCTGCCCATGGATTTTTGGAGGACCTTGCAAAACTCTCTTAATGCATTTCCGTTCTTACAAAATCATAAGTCAACTGCATTTTCTCAGTCCAGTGATGATAGATCTTTTCCCCTTAGAGATATGAAGTTATGAATTTTTTTTATGGAAGTATAGTAAAAATTCATACATTCAGCATTCTCTTAGCAGAAACACCATTAGCCAGCATTTCTTCAATTCATCACACTGCAAGAGTAGTTGAATCAGAGCTAAAAGAGCCCTTAGAGATTATTTAGTACAGCCCCTCGTAGATGAGGAAACTGAAGCAGAGACAAGTGAAGTGAAGTGATTGTCCAAATCCAATCACAGGCTATTGGTGAGACTGGGCTCAAATCCCTGTCTTTCTGGCACTCAGTCCTGTGTACTTTCTAGATTCTACACTAATGTTCATGTGGCCCTAAAATGTTCATGTGGTGGTGACTCTGAAGCATCATATGGTCTGAAAGTGCTAAATTCAGTCTTAATGCTGCTTACCTTGTTATATATTATAGTCCTTGCCAATAGTGATGCCAAGTATGGTGTGTATATATATATATATGTGTATATATATATATATACACACACACACACACACATAACTTGACTATATGGTTAAATGGACCATTTCATCTTCTAGGCATGCCTGGCACATAGTAGGCACTCAATATATTATAAAAATAGCTGATTTAAGTTGATGCTAGTAACAGAATTTTCTGTAATTATATTTTATATGATTTTTTAATCCCATATGGATCAAATTTTTTTAAAGATTTGCTTAGGTCTTCATAGTAGTGGATGAAGTGGATATTACTTTCACTCTTTCTTTTCCTAAGACTCTTTCTTTGCCAGTTGCAGTTTTAAGAATATGGTAATAACAATCATTAAATGTCAGTGTCTTAAATTGTTTGCAAAGCAATTTTTTTCACATTTGTTATAATTAATCCTAACAGCCATCCTTAGAAATAGAAGTTTAATCATTTCTCTTTTACAAATGGCAATGAGGTTCAAAGAGCTCAAATCATTTGCTTACATTCACACAGGTAATGTTAAAATTGAGGGTCTTCAAAATCCCTGTTTTCAAATCCTATAATCTTTCCACAATAGCAGACCAACTTCACCTTCTTCTCCCATGCCAATCCCTGCCCATGTGTCCTGGTGGTCCCTGAAAAAAAGATCACAGACACATATTAGCTATGGCTATACGTGAGTTTGTGTGTGCACAGGAGTGTGCTATATGTATGTGCATCTCTGTGAGTGTTCATCTGTCTTTCCCATTGTGGTATAAATTTTTATGTGAGTCTGTCTGGGTGGGTCTACTTCCTGTGTGTGTGTGTATTTGTGCATGGTGGCCCTCTGTCCATGCATCTATTTATATATGAGGGATTAGGTGTCTGTTGTGTGTCTGTTTGACTATATGCACCTGTGAGTGTGTCTGTGTACTTGTCAGTATCTCTGGGTCTGTGTGTCAGTGTGAATTTGGGTCTGTCTGTCTAAGTTTGTGTGTCTGTTGGTTTGTTTATAGGCCCATATCTGTGTTTCTCTCTGAATCTGTGTCAGTCTGTCTGTGCCTGTTGACCTGGGTGTATATACGGGACTGTCTGTATGACAGTGTATGTTTGTTGATATGTATAATTCTTTGTGTATGTATTCTACTATCTTCTCTTTATGGTGTCACATATTAATATACTTGATTATTTTCATTTTTCAGCTGGTAGGCCTAGGGCTATGTATAGAGAGTATATGTGACAGCTCTGCACACAGATATACTTTATATAATAGATTCTTTCCATCCCTGCTTTCCTCTTAGCATTGTCTTAAATCTGGTTGTCAAAAATGCGTCATTCAAGCACTCCAGCAGAAATAAGTTCGCTTTTAGCTAAGATCTAGTTTGCGATCTTTGACATTTGCAACTAAGATTAGAATTTCCCAAAATGCTGTCTTCCCACTATGGATGGAAATGCTTGCTTTTATTTTTGGTTCAACCCTGATTTGCCCTTTATGTCTTTTTATAAATAATGTCAACAACATGGGTTCTGAAATCACACAAAGGGTGTCTTGTAAAATGCATTGCCCAGTGGCCTTAGTTCTCATATCTTTTAGGCTGCAAGAGTTCCCTGTAGTTCTCAATAAAGAAGATCACTTTAAGTGATTCTCTTCCCATATTGAGAATCAGTGTAATTTTTGTAAAGAGAGAAATCATAAATTTGGTGTCCTCTTGCCTATGTTGATATTAAGATATTAATATTAAAATTAATCTCAGTTTTTCCATCTGTAAAATGGGGACTGGAAGGCAAGCATCATCTTTACTTTAAAGAATCATTTTACTGATCTCTTAAAATTAAAAAAATCACATTGTTTTATCAAGACCTTTCTGTTCTTTTAAGAACATGAGTTCTCTGATCTTAACATTTCTTCAAAGGAGATTGGTAGCAAGTTTAGTCTTTCTTATGCTAGATCCCTGATTTGAATGCCACGGAATGATGTTCCCAGGTCTAGGCAAACATCATGAATGAAAAAATGCTCAGGCTGGGTGTCGTGGCTCATGCCTGCAATCCTAGCACTCTAGGAGGCCGAGGCAGGAGTATCACTTGAGCTCAGGAGTTCGAGACCAGCCTAAGCAAGAGTGAGACACTGTCTCTACTAAAAAAAATAAATAAATAAATAATAATAAATGTTCATGTGGCCTAAAATGTTTATAGTGGTGACTCTGAAGCATCATATGGTCTAAAAGTGCCAGATTATTTAGTCTTAGTGCTTTGAAATCAGTCGTGTCTAGGTCCAGATCTCAGCTTCACGGCCTAATTAGTTATTTACTTTTCTATGCCTTTGTTTACTCATTTAAAAGGTAGAAATGATGAATATACCATATAAGGTTGTCGAAAAGATCAAATAAGATAATATGTGAAGTAAGGTAGATATAAGTAAATAATCTTCTGCCTCTCTTATTGTTGTTTGCAACTATTAGACATCACAGGATGTTAGGTACATCTGATGTATAGGGCTTGTGTTAGATGTTTGTAATTTAGAGAAATACTGACTTGTCCCTTTTTGCCCTGCAGGAGAGTATAGTCTGATTTGGGAAGCAGGATAGATGCATAAAAGGGAACCAGGCAATATAGGATTCAAGGGCCAAATGAGTGAAACGAGTTGTAAGGGCAGTTAAAGTCCTAAACATAAAAAGAGGCCCTGCTGATCAAAGACTGGGTGGAAAGAGAGGTTCTGTGGAACAGGAAAGACTCAAAATACCTCAAAGAAAGGACAGGCAGGATAAAGAATGCAGAGAGGAGTGTCCAGGTAGGGTCCCAGCATAAGTGTGAATGGGATGTGTAACTCCTTATATGGGGAATAATGGCTGGAGAGGACAGTTCAATCAGGAGAGGAGTGGACTCCGAGCTAGAGAGGGGCAGGGTTCAGATTATGGAAGCCTGAATGCCTGGCTAAAAAATTTAACCCAGAGGCTTTTCATATGATTCTGTGTGTGTGTGTGTGTGTGAGACAGAGAGAGAGAAAGATAGAGAGACACAGAGAGAGAGAGAGAGAGAGAGAGGGAGAGAAAGAGAATGAATAATAATGAGAGTAGTGGTGGCTGAGGTAAATTGAGTGTATTTCTTCAAATAAATAAACTTGCAGGAAATCAACCTGTTACAATAGCAGCTACAGAAGCAACTATTAATAATAATAAGTTGCTCCCACTCTTGTCAGTGTCAGAAACCTCAGGGTGATTTAGGATTATAAATCTAAGTGGAAATTTGAAATAATTAACATAATTCGTAGGCATTTATGACTGATAAATACTTGTGTATAAAATATCGTTTCATTTGCACAAAAATTTTGTGATATAGGGATTATTATCTATGGTTATTCCCCAATTACAGATAAAAAAAATAAAAAAATACTGAGAACTCATGTGGGTAATTCTGGGTTCAAATACTAGCTCTTCTCTACATAAATTCTGTACTTTTTACTGCACACACTGTTAGGTTACCATAAATGGTAACTTGAAGGAAGAGCCCATGTCTTACTCTTTGCTGTTCCCCTAACACTGAGCCAAAAAAACTTAGTAATTATTCATTGATTGTTTGCTTGTGACTAGAGACTAGATTTTGGAAGAACTAGTTGTTCTTATAGGGATACAATTTATTTTCATCTGAGTCTGTCTGCACTTTTGAATGTGTTTAGCCTTTCTCATATAGAGGAAATTCACATTTTAATAGGAGAGTTATCCTCTTACTATATTCACACCCTATAGGAGAGTTGCTACTTGCTAGCCTTAGAAGAATATTGAAATCTCTTTTATCTATCCCAAGGTGCTCTGCCTCACTGCCACTTTCTACTCTGCTTTCTATTCTGGAGGTTGTGAGTCCATTGCCCACAGTCTGCACTTCTCAGTCTCTGTCTTCTGTGCATATATATATTGTGTATGAATATAGTTCTCTCCTTTCCTTTCTCCCTCCCTAGCCTCCTCCCTACCCTCTCTCCACATCCCCACCCTGTCTCCACCTTCCTCTTCTTCCTCTCTCTTTCCTCCCTTCCTCCCTCCCTCCTTCCTTTACTTTTCACTGCATCCTTGCAGCCTACTGCAGTTAGGGTGCAGTCTCTGACCATTAATTTTTATCCAAGCTCTTATAGTTACAAGAGGCAGCTGCTGTCTCTGGGTTCTTCAATGGCAGGGCTCTAGCATGTGATACCTGCATATCTATCTACCCTACTCCTATGTCCTTAGCAGCACAGTAACAGGAGCTCCTGGGTGTGCATCTCCCATGATAAGGCCTCTAAAATTGTGTAAGAATTAGCCATATATGAAATGGTAGCACAGCCTAGGGGGCCTAAGAGACAACCAGTACAAATTTATTCAGAATCTAATGCTGATTTTATTTATTTAAACAGCTATGCAGTGAAGTCTTATATTTGAATAGCTTCAAAAAGTTAAATTTACAAAATAAATACTGACTTGCAAAGCTTTGGAAGCCAGCTTGGTTGCTGAGCTTCCTGATTTCATGTACCTAAAACTGAGTCAAGTTGCATGAATTAAGCTGCGTGAAACAGTAGAAGGAAGTTAGCATAGACTTTAAAGCTAGAGATCGTCTTGTAGGCCTGCATCTAACTTGACTATCTATGTCATCTTGGGGAAGTCTCTAACCTTACTGAGCCTCAGTATGTTCTATAAAATTAGGACGACTATACCTTACAAATGAGATAATATGAGGAAAAGGGCTTTACAATTTATAAGATGCCAATGGTCGCCAAGGCTGAGCATGGACCGTATTTATTGTGTGAGGAACAGGCAAACTGAGTCAGTGATTTCCACCTGGAAAGGAAGCTTTATGCTGTGTGCTTCCTGCTTCCTGTTTCATTGGAATGAGGTGGACCCAAAGCTGCCTTAGGCTAATAGCATAAATAAGTAGCATGCCATCACTTTTTTTCCGTAAATAAAACAATTTTTCTTTATCTTCTTTGTGGGTGGTGGTGGGAAGGAGAGAATGTAGAAAGGAAGTGAAGTCTATGTCAAGCCAATCAGGTCTGTTGTACCAAAGATCTCTGGAGTTTATAGGAAACATTTATTTTTTTTCTCAGAGAATTAGCTGAGGATTTAGGATTACCTACATGTTGATGGATTTACTGATTAGGTGCAGTACAATGAGATCAAATCATGGAGCATTAGTGAATTTCATGTGACTCTGTACTAACTGGTCTTCCAGAATCATTTCCTCAATCTTATATCATTTTAAAAGGTAACTTAATGAGATAAAACCTTATCTATAGATGATATCTGAGGGAATATGAAATACTGATTTATCTTCAAGTAGAAACCATACTAAAAAGTGAAGTTTGTAGTCAAATCAGCTCACCCAGAAGGCAAAGCGTGTGACTAAATGAACAATGGACAGTTAACTTTTAAGAATTTTATATTATTTTTAATTGACTCATAATAATTGTCAATGAATTTTAAAATAACTGAAAGTACAAGTGTGAGCACTCAAATATATTAGCTAGTCTTCAAGGGAAGACCAATATTTCAAACCAAATGGTTCCTAAATTGAACATATTTATATTGACTCATTTGTTTATTTGGTCTGAGCAATATAATAATCCAGACTTTCATGTCACATTGCCAATAAGAGAACACTATCCACAGTTTGAAGCCTTATATAAATGACATTTTAACATGCTGGTCCTGACGCAGGCGAAAAGGTTGGCCAGTTTTATAAGCCATTTTTTGCTACTTTTTGGTCATCGCTTTAGCTATGGAAAACTGAAATTTTGATCATGATATAAATTTGAATATGAGTTTTATTTAATCAGTGAAAAGCAGATTTAGTCTTTTTTTAGGTTTTGCTCTTCTTTGTGTCAAATATATGCAGTAGAATTAAATAAGAGCTATATTGTAAAAACTTTTGTAGCTTGTGTAATTGTTATACTTATGATCTTCTTTTCTTAAGTCATTAATTGGTCTGAAAGTGCCATTAAAAAATCTATGGAGATTTAAAAACTCTGCTAATTATAACATTCACATGGGAAGTTATTTGTTCTACGAATGACTATTTTTTTTCCTTGAGACTGTGAAAATCCATTTTAGTTAATTCTCATTAGATAATCTTTGAGATTGAGTGAACTATGTATCTGCCTTGTATCCTGCTTTGGCCAGTTTTTCAGGTTTCTCCCTGTCTAGGCAGGATGGAGAGGGACAAGGAGAGATGCTATCTAAGCTTTAGGAATAAACCTGTGCTTATTTATTGACAGTTCAGTACTAGATCCCTTAGAGGTGTTGTTTTTATTTCATTTAGAAATTTTAAATTGGAATCTAAGCACCATTTCTAATTCTGCTGGAAAGATGGTTTGATTATATTGAAGCACTTGCTTTCACACCAGGAATTCAGATTCCACATTTTTAAAATATCTTATTATTTGGTTTTTGAGAAATAAAGTTGTTGCAGTCTCTCTACCCTTACTGGTATGGCATATAATACTCCACATCTCAGTTTCTAATCTCTGAACTTGGAGATAGCAAACCTTTTTCCACCCCCCCCACTATAATAACAAAACCCAAAAAGCTCTACCCTAAATATACTTTAAATTGAAAATATCTCAACTGACCATTTAAGGTCATTGTGAAGAACAGATGATTTTTTTATTTTTATTTACTTACTTTGTCATTATGGAAACAGTGGAAGGGGATAAAAGCACTTGCGCCCATCCTCTCTGTTTGCCAGCTCTTTGATGACAAACAGCAGATATGTGGAGAGCGCATACCTCATTTACATCACATGCATAATGTACTCTATCTGGGATATTTGCTTCTCGGGGTTGCAGTATCCCTCACGCACACAGTGATCAGCACATTGTTTGAGACTGCAGTAATCAGAGGAATGTAACAGTGATGTGGGAACAAGAGGAAATAACATGGCATAACAATGTACCTATCATTGTTCTGTTGTCATCCCTCCTAACCAGTATGGTTTCGCATTCAGCCTAGCAAAAGGGTCATGAATTTGATACAGTAAAACATGGAAATGGGTGCCAGAATAGTACATATATTCAGAGAAAAAGGGAAAATATTGACTACATAGGGAACTTCCCTGAAAGCTTTGTGGACTTTTGCTTATGTAATCTTCAAATAAGATGTGCAGCCTTTTACAAATGTGTCTAGTCTCCTTTAATCTCAAGTATCCTTTTGGATTCCAAAAAAGGGGGAAAAAATAAAGAAAAAAAGTCAGATGTAGGATAAACTAAATCTTCAAAAATATGCAAAATACAAGTTCCTAACAAAATATGTCCACTGCATTAGTTAGCATCCTGTTTACAAAATTTATTCTTAGCATGCTAACCTTTTCATAACTTTCACACATTTACTAAAAGACAATAATATCATAGCAGTTTTCACTCATATTGTTCAAGATTTTATCAAGAGTTCAATCCTACAAGTATTTTACAAAGTAGTTAGCATGTTCCTGTTCTATAACTGTTTGCAGTATTCACAAATAACTCTTATACATGAGTTCAATAAATAATTGGAAGCCCAGATGTTTGAAACAGATATAGAAGATACACTGTAGCTGTATTTTAAATACAGCTTCTTTCCTTTTGTCCTCTCATCAACTTCACAGCATTGCACTCTGCCATTTTCAGTTCTTTAATTAAACCTAGATGCACGTTTGGCATGTACGTGTTCCCACACGTGCCCCTGTCTCATGTGCAGCATGTGGAGGTGTCCTGTATTATTCTTGCTGACTTGAGACATTCCAACCGGGAATTTTACTTCTTCAAACTAAACTGTAGCATTCTTTGTTCCTTAATTTCACCTCCTGATAAGGAAATTGCTTATATTGAGACATGATTTACCACTTCACATAGCAAATAACTGAAGAATCTGTTTAAGTTCCCTTCTTGGACTGAGCTTTACTCATTTTCGTGTCTGTCTAAAGAACCACTAAAACAAGTTCTTGTTTTTAGTGTTTGATAAAGTAAAAAAATAGTAGGTATCAGTAACCAAAAACATTTTTGAATTTGGTTTTAAAATATAGCTGCCTAATTTTCAGGAACTGAAAGAGAAGTAAGAAAAATTCTAATTTTATTTACAACAGCTTTAGCTTATTAAATTTAAATTTTTGTTAATACATACTTTTCCCTACCTATCTGGTTTTTCATCTTATAACTAAAAATGACGTTTTCGGACTTATATGTCTTGGTTTTTTCCTCTTTTAAATAATTACACTAATTCCTGAAAATGCTGTGACATTATCAGAGAAAAGTTGTTTTATTTTTATTTTATTTTTAAAAGAGAATAGTATGATGGCTACATTTGGGAATTCTTAATTTGTATCTTATTTAGTCTGGTGTGCAATGTGACACCAGTTAATTGTATGTTATTTTGTGGTAACTACATGTTAACTCTGTTGGAAGTAATGGTAATTATACTGTAATTGATATCAGTTCTCCCACATCTTTGGAAAAGCATACAATTAACACATATCACCACAGTTGGACACTATCTTTTGTCCTTTGTAATGTTGCCATATTGGAGTATTATTTTGAAAAGGGTTCCTAAATATTTTCTTCTTCTTTTAAACTCATTTTTAAAATTTCAGTTTCAGAATGATTTTCAATTTTTATGAAACGAAAACAGAGTTGCTAAATTTTAATTTTACTTGATCTTAAAGAAAGCTTCTTCCACAATCGAACATAGTTCTGGGTTATTTTTACTTTGTATTTGAATACTCTTTTATGATTTCATTTGGACTTATTAATACTTCCTTCTTCCTAGAAGGAAAACAGTAGAATATACAAAATCTTGGCATCAAGGAATTAATCAGTTTTTTTCTGAAGAGAGGCCCTCTTCTAGCAGCAATCTTTGCATTTATTTTACTTTTCTTGAAGTCAAAAGATGCATTCTATGCTAGTGCCAACATAATGGATACCAAACTAGGGACACAGAGGCATATTTAAGCCAAATTCAGATTAAAATGTTTTCCCTCTGATTTTCCCTGCCTCCTTCTTTTGCCTTCCCCTATTTCTTCTATTGCTTTTGCCTATGGAATTTCAGCAGTAGCAAACAAATGTTTTTTGCCTAAGTGTGACCATGCTTTGGCAGGCTTGATTGACAAAGGGATTATTTTTGAGTGCTTTCCTTGAGAATATGAATAATTACTAAGAATATTTTATGACATGGCAAAGTGATTTTACTGGTGTATGCTACAGTGTAGATCTCAGAAAGCAAAGAAGTCAAGTATCATAGAATCGTAAGATTTCAGAGCTGGAGGAAACCATAGAGATAAATTAATTCAACTCCCACATTTTACAGATGAAGTAGACAGGGACTAGCATAGCTTGTAAAAAGAACAGAGTAGCTCAATGGAAGGAGCAGGAGGCTGAAAGCCTGGAGGCTGGGAGACAAGCACTGGATCTGTTACCAGTCAGCCACATGATTTCAGGTAAGTGTCTTAACCCCCTTGGTCCCAGTGCTCTCTGAACGAAGAGGCCTTTACATTTCCTTCTGGCACTAAAGCTTTCTCATGCCCCATATTTTCCTTTTTAGATATACGCTATTTTTGTAGCTTACATATTTCTTTAAATTATAAGAAAAGCTCTTAGGAGACATGATATATTTATATAGCTCATAAATTAAAACAAATAAATTGTGGCAATACCTTATATTTTTCCACTTTTTGTGTTTATGTTTCTGAGGGAAAGAAATCTTCGAATTTATTAGTTTGCCAGCTAAAGTTGAAATAGAAGATAAATTTTGAAGAAAATATTTATTCTTGATTTATATAGCTTTGGTGTTTTCAGCTTGAATAAGCTGCACTTGTATTTCTACAAACACTCTTAAAAAGTACACATTGTAAATGAAATAGGTATCTGAAAATCAAGTACCTAGATTTTTGAAATAACAGAATTCCCAAGATACCTTTTTGGACAAAGACATTTACTTAGCCGATCATTAATTTATTGTGACATTCTTTGTTCAGATGGTAAATGTTAGAATAACAATGTCTTATTGGTGGTTTAAGTGGGGAGAGAATACTCCAGTTTTTATATCATGTGTTCAGATTTAATAGGAGTTTGTGTAATTTTACAATGGAACTTTTGGTAAACTTTTAACTGAAACAAATGGTTAATCAGAGACTATTCAGGAACAAATCTGCATCATGCCTCTGTACGCAAATAAAAAAGTTGAAACCACATATAAGTAGGAGTTGGGCTGCCACACAACTGGATTTGCTTAAGTCTGAATGCTTTATAACTCTACTTGGGAGTTGCAAACCTATAAATAACCTTGCAATTGGTTAAAACCATATTAAAACCATATGAATGAGACAGAAAGCATTTGGTTAAAGGGGTTCAGTAAGCACTATAATCCTGATGAAATTAATTTAATTCAGTGGCTCCCAAGCTTAGAAGGGTCTCATATCTTCAGAGTTAATGCTACTGTATCATTTTTCATCTGATGGTCAGTGACAAGAATCTAAGTGTGTGTTGTAAGAGATGTACGGGATACTGTCCTTGCCAGGGGTGTGGAGACAGAACTTGCTTAGTTCGGTGCACTCTTCAAATCTTGAGGGAAACTTGTCATACATCATTTGAGAATGTTTTTGAAAGCTCCATAAAACATATCCACAAGAATCTCTGCAGACATTGGTTCATTTAAGCAGGCATGTGCTGCCTGCTTCTTCTCTGCTTGCAGGGCACAGTCTCAGCTGGGGAAAGAGAGGATCAGGAGACACTTTCTCTTCCCCAAAAAGCTTATAGTCCAGTGGCATATATCAGCATTCTGAGAGTTGATCTAAACAGCTTACGTCAGTCTATTGATTTTATTTCTTGCCTCAAGTATGAATCTTCCAGTTTTGAAAACTTTTGCCAAGCCCTTCCTTCCCTTTAAAGGAGAACGTTCTCTTTTGAAGAATCATAAATAGATAGATAGGTAGATAGATAGGCTGTCAACACATAGAACCACTACTAGGTCCTAGTGGCAAAAGCTTCCAGAGAATTGTTTTTGAAGCCAATAGGACTTCAGCTGAAATTTGCTTCTTTGTCATTTGATAATTTTTGGCCAGCAACAAGAAACTTTCATGGAATAAGAGGCAGAAGCTGCCATTGTGTTAGTTTTCTAGGATTACCATAACAAAATACCATGGACTTGGTGGCCTAAACAACAGAAATTAATTTTCTAGCAGTGCTGGAGGCTGGCAGTTCAAGATTAAGTTATCAGCAGGTTTAGTTTCTTCTGAAGCCTCTCACTTTGGCTTGTAGATGGACACCTTCTTGCTGTGTCCTCATGTGTTCTTTCCTCTGGGTGCATACATCCCTGGTGTCTCTTTTTTGTCCAAATTTGCTCATCTTATAAGGATACCGGTCAGATTTTAACTTAATCATTGTTTTAAAGGCCCTATCTCCAAAGACAGTCACATTCTGTGGTAGAAGGGGTTAGAGCATCAACATTTGAATTTTGGGGAGACACAGTTCAGTCCATAACAACCATCTTTGCTCAGCTTTGGCATTTCCAAACTCCTGTGAAATTGTTTCATTGGGATTGTAATACCTAAGGATCCCCCTTAACCAAATGACTTATGTCTCTGTTCATGTGCTTTTACTGGGATTATCCTCCCTAGGAATTTTCTTATTTCTCAGGAAGAATTAAACTGAAATTAATATGATTCAGTTGTGGCAATTTATTCTATTACCCTTTCATAAGAGATTGGCATTTTTAATTAATTCAAAGAATTAATTGCTAATGTGGATTGTTAAGCAATGTCAGAAGATGTACAAGAAGGGTATTTTTGGGGGTGTGGAGATTTCAGGGAAACTTCTCTTGCAGAGCCCTTTCAACTAATAATAATAATAAGGCACATTTTCTGTATGACAACACTAGGCTAATTTCAGTCTAGTGTTTAACTGATTTATATACCTTCCTTTGTATTTATCTGTCTTTTAATCATTTATATCTTACTGCTTTTTACAATGATCTGAAAATCAATTTTATTTTATTTAAAAGTAAAATGAAAAAAGAGAGGAAATAATTTTATCAGGATTATCAGGATTTAGTAACTACAGAGCCTAGTGTGTGTAACATCTTAAGAGGCACTTACAATATAGGGATAACAAGACATGGATATACTGTACCTCAAGGAACAGGTTGAGGAGAGATATAAACAGACATATAAACCAATAATTGTAACATACTTTTCTATAAACACATGGTATGGTGCTGGAACAAAAGAAGGGGGGATATTAATAGAGTCTACCTGGGGCTGGTGGAAGGAAGTCAGCAAAGATTTTGTCTGGAAGAAATGCTTCAATTAGGCTTAGAAAGGATGAATTATGATGTCGTCAGAAAGCAAAGGACATTCTAGAAAGAAAGAACGGTATATGGAAATACACAGGGTTTTGGAATATCAAAGCTTGTTCAGGAAACTCCAAGAAATTCCATTTTATTGGAATAGAGAGTATAAACTGGAATGAGTGAGACATGAAGCTAGTGAGGGAACAGGAGCAAGATCATAAAAGGCCATACAAGCTCTGCAGAGACATTTGGCTCTTATCATACAGGTGATAGGGAGATTTGAAGGCTTAAAAGTAGAGAGTAACAATATCCAGCTCCTACATGGTTGTTAGGGTTGAGGTATAATTGTAGTTCTGAGATGCTTAGCTACCAAGGAAAAAGGAAAGCACCTTTGGTTATATAGTTCCATTGTTGATACTGGAGAAGGGACATTGGCCTTTGGATCAGGACACTGTCTTCATTAGTGTTTAGCTTTGAAACATTTAGCAAATGCTGAATATCTTTAAGAGAAGTAGATATTTTGTGAGTTGCTTTATTTTTTGCAAAGCACATATGTGATCTCTCATTTAATCAGCACAGCTCTGCAGCTTGACTATTTTCTGTTCCATTTTACAAATGTGGGAAAAGGCTCAGAGATCACATGGTAATTAAGTTGTAGAGTCATAATTCTAAATTCACCTCAGCATAAATGCCTGTATAAGTTTTGGTTAAATGACTTAAATAAAATATTAAAAACTCCTTTGGAGCCTCACCTTCTCTTATAAAATTGATAGCAATAGTAGTATTTTCCTTGTAGCATTGGTGTGAGGTTAAAAGAAATGCTCACTGGAAAGAGCTTTGCACATAGTAGATAATCATTAAGTGGCAATCTTCCCTAGTTTATGTCAGTAGGTGTATTTGTGCTATGGGGGAAAACATAGTTGGAAAACATTAGTTAGAACTTAACTAATTCATGAGTCCTAGCACAATTTTGATGTTAAAGGTGTATTAGAAGCTACACAAATTAATAATTTTAGCTGACAAAATATTATTTAACAATGAGATTCAATAATGAACCTCATTTCTCCCAGCCAAAGTCTTTATTATCGTGATCACTTAGTCTAGAACCATCAAAATATTGCTATGAAAGTAAATCCCAGTGTCTCTAAAATAATTCTCTCCAAAAAGAATCACCTTTTAAAAAGTGAATGTGGCTACTTTCCAATGTAAAGCCTACATTTTTTGATCATCCATTAAATTGCTATGTGTATAAAAAAGATATAAAATAAAGGATAATAAAGTGATAGCGTTTGTTAAGTCAATAAAAAGGAAACCACATGTGTGGTTAAGTAATATTTCTTGAGAATCATATCATGGCAACAAGATACATCCAGAGCAAGGAATTAGAGTAAGTTATCCAGAGTAAGAGATAGAACATCTCTCAATATTATACTTAGCATTGTCTTATTAATATTTTAAAAACAAAACAAAAAACTTTTTATTTTGAAATGTGTACTACTTTTTAGGACAAGCATTTATAGTAGGTCGTGTCTTCTTTTGCCAGTGTTTTGCATAAACTTTGCAAAAATGGATGTATTAACCTGCAGAAATTCCAAGTTGAATTCAAAAATCTCTTTTTCATATTAAGTTATTTAATCAACTTGTATTTTTCTATTGTCTTCTTCTAAAATTGCTTATTTCCCTCTTTTACAAAATATTTAAGGTGTTTTACTGAATTTCCTCATTTGGGTTATTGCTCTTTTGGACACTCAGTTGTGCAGGATGTTTTTTATTTATATGGGTAAATCAATTATGTGGCTTTGCATAAACCTGCAAGTATTTATGGACACTAATAACAAAATATATAAAAAAGGTCTAAGAATGCAATCCTTGGTTTGAAAAATCTGTGGCTGTTGTTGGAGGAGACTTGGGAGTGCACGTGAATCAAATGCCCAGTGCTTTAACTTTATATGTAACTAGGGGCTAATCATATAGGGAAACTAAGAATTTTTGTGTATCAGACAGTAGAGAGTTCACAGAGATTATAGAGTTCGTGGAAAACTTAGGTTTTTCAATATGAATAGGACTTGGCTAAGAAGAGAACAGAAGCATATCCTAGCAGCCATGAGGAAGACATGATTATGGTATTTATTATTAGAAAACAAGACACTGTCCACCTGAAGCAGAGCACATATGATGGGAGAATTGTAGGAAATCGAATTTTAAAAGGCATGTGGGGAGCAATGTATGAAAGACCTTGAAAGCCATGTGGAGGAGTTTGGATGAAATGCAAAAGAAAATAGGAAGCCATGAAAGGGGTTGAATCAGAAACATGAAGTAGAACTCTGTGAGGATTGTGAGTAGATAGACTGGGGAGGGCAGTGCCAAGGATCAGGCAGGCCAGAATGGAGGCTGGAGCGGTGAGTTAGATGTGCAGGCATGAAGGCGTGTGCTGGAGTAGTCAGTGATGGCAGGAGGGCATCAAGGGAGGGACCAGGACAAGAGTGTCTGTGGAAGAAACCTCAGCAAGCCTGGATGATTGAACAGAGAGGGGCAAGAAAAGCAGTGGGACAAATAATATTAATACTGACCTGTTAGCGCTGACATAAACACAGGAAAGGAAGGGAAGCTGAGTAAGGGGGAAGCTGCTTTTGCAGAGAAGTCTTCGCGTTTAGTTTAGGAAAGAGTTTTCCTGAGTTGGAGATACACTAAAATATACAAGTGAAAATCAAATGTTCAGAAAAATTGAAGCTAGGAGGTGGGGTGAAAACAGCAAGACTTCATTTGGCTAGCACTCAATAACTTAGACATAGCTGAAACTTTGAGGATAGATCATATCTCAGAATATTGTGGCGGCCTTAGAGAATTTCTATTCATAATACATGTATTTGTTATTTCTTTTAGAAGGCTCTGCTTTAGGAATACACAAAATATATGACTGGTGGGGCTGCAGCATTAGCTTTCCTGACAAAATTCCTTATCGTTAACAAATATGAAAGATTTTAAAACGTCTTTAATGTTTAAATATGTATTTTACGATGTAACAGCAAAATTCTTATTTACTTAAAAAAGAATCATACCAGAATCGCCATGTAGGAGTTAGGCACTTCTAAATCCTTGATTATATGAACATAGAATTTTCTATTTACTATCTTCTGTATATATAAATAGAATATTTGGCAATTAGTTAATAACACACATTTAGGTTAATCTAAGAGAGCCAGCGTAGAGAGTATCCTAATTATCATGTATTTTACATATGAAACTAACATGAGATAACAATTTTTTTACCCATTTTAACACCAGTATAGGTAATGACCCCTTAGTTGTATGTTTCATGGCTGCTATGAATGACCCCATATTCAGACATCCTTTAGAAATGATAACCTCTCGTTTAGACCACTGAAATAAAATATATCACACCATTGTCCAGACGTATTCATATACTTAAATGAAATGTATTTGTTTGAAAAGCAGCAAACAAAAAGCCTCTCTCAGCCTGTAGCATTTTTCGCTTCAGTTTGTGGAAAAGGGGACCATGTTGAAATAATCTGAGGCACGGCATAGCCTGGTCAGTCTTGGCAATCCAGAAGGGAGGGTGCCCGGCGCATCATTACATTTCATGTGTTGGTTTTCAGAAGATGGCTGCAATCAGTCATCTCGCATATGGTTTGAAAAAGGCTTGTCTCGCTGGCAAGCAAACTGTTATTTAAGTACACAATCCACTCTACTACTGAAACAGTTTTGCCAAACTTATCCAAGTATTCTCACATGCTTAAAGATGGTATAAATATCATTTATTGCTAGCAGTTTTCTTCAGACTATATGGAATGTCTTCCTGCTGCCTGATCTAAGTGTCCCAGTTTACATTATGGCCTTTACTGCCTCTGTTTGATGGAGTGATCAGTAAAAATTTAATGACACTATAAAATAATAAAAATGTCATTAATTTACCACGGATCTTGGATGCAGTGGTTGTAAAGTTACATTAATAAACAGAATATTTTTTACAACAAAAAGCATTGTTACGTGGGAATGTATAAATAACACACATAAATTTAAGAGCAATTTTACTGTTAGCACACACATTATTATGGAATAGCCAATAAGTGTATAAAACATAGTATATAAAATTTTATTAAAATATACTGTGCACATCAAAAATTCAGCTTTTATCTAAGTGCAAAGAAAAGCCATTATTGTGTGCTTACTGTTTCATTGCTGTTCTTTCCCCAGATCACAATTTTACATTTGTTGCCAGTAAGAAGAGGGAGTTGATTTTTTTTTCCTAGATGAAAACAAACCTCTGTTCTTTTAGTTACCCCACATCCATTCTTTCTCTCTCCACCATGGAAAGACAAAATTGATCAATCTTGCCATGGTAGGGAGGGAAAAGTTGCTAATTTAATGCAAAGTTAAAAATAATGTCTGAGGAGTTGAATGGTTTGTTCAGTGACTCTGGAAATAAGGGATAATAATGCAGCAGTCTATCTGTCATCAGTGAGGCTGCCCTGTCATTGACTCTGATAATACATGAAGATGATGGATGCTACCGTCTTGTGGCTTGTAACATTTAACATTCATCAGCTCTCACTAAAGGGGGCTTTATCATTTAAATATCTTTATTTAATATGCAACATCTACCTCATACATCATAATTTCAAAGCACTTAGAGAGCCAACAGTCCTACAACACAGCAGAGCTGACTTTAATTTTTTTCGATAACTTTTATGTTGCCTGCATGTTTGTGACTGACAATGCATAAGTAAGTGTCTGATCACATTGCTGCATGTAAAATGCACATTTCGCTGTCAACATGAAGATTGGAGAATTTTCCTGGGGGGCTGGGATTAAATTAGCATTGAGGCATTTTGCTTATATCTCCAACATATCTTACTTGGACGGTGTGTACATTGTGAGAGCTAGTTTAAGTGTGTGGGGAAATTTGGACTTAAAAACTGCCACTTCTGAGATGACTGTTGTGGAAGAAAAAAATATATCTATATATATTTAAAAAAATAAAGAACAAGAAGCAGAGAGAAATTGCCACCCACCCATAGTCTCTATTTGTTCCATATAGGGGCATACCCATTGGTACTTAATGGCCCGGAGTTTAAGCTTCTTGTAACTAAAATATCTTTGTACTTCTCTCTGTGCCCACGTCCACATCCTGTATTTACTAGGCTGATGTTCAACCTCACTGGTAAAATCTTTGCTTAGCTCAGCTGCCCAGACGTAACTTGTAGACATCAGGCCCTCTTATCTTATGGTTATGTGGCTGGCAAATAAATATTCTGAGCTATTCTTTGAAGACAAAAAGGAAATCTTCTGGGAGACTAGGTGGAAATTTATATGAAAGGGCATGGCTTTGCAGGGTCCTTCTTTAATCTCAAACACAAGTGCTTAATATTACCAAATTTGAAATGCAACTCACTGCCCAAAACAATTTCTATCATTGATTTATTTTCTTCCTTTTTGACAAGTGTTTCATGGGATATTCTTCCTTGACTTCTACTCTGTCAAAATATTGATATTTTATAGGAAAAGTATCTCTGCAGAGAAGTTTTTTTTTTTCAATGAAGTCAGAAAAATGTATGACTTCAAAGACACTGTGAATGTGTTGTTGAATGTTCTGAATGTTTTTTGTTGTTATTAAAAACAAGCTGATACTACTCAATTGTGAGTGCACTTCATTTTTTATAAAAGAAAAGATATTATCATCATGTAAGCTTTGTTGTCTTAGGATTTTACAAACCATGGCATGTAATTTTCCCTCTTCTCCTTCCTTGTCAAAATATTGATATTCTTTCAGGAACTTTATTTTTTTTTTACTGAGAATATTTTCCAGTAAAATCAAAGAGAATGAATGACTAGAAAGATACTTGAAATATGCATATTGATAGGTAGCACGGTCTGTTGATTTTCAGAGAAAGTTGTTTTTCCCCCTATGAAAATACAGTTAAAGGTTGTTCTTGCAAGAAGATTGCAGGTGTCACATCAAAACTCCTTTTGCATTTAACATAGGGAAAGCATTCACATGCAAATATTTGAAATGCGAAACAATGTGATAAAACAAAGGTTGAATATTTTGCTTTCCCGGGTACTACTCAGCTTCACTTTAATTCTTTTTCTTTATATGATGACAACCAAAAGTGCTACTCAAAAATAGAAATTGGCTGATTAAAAGCAGCTGTCCTTTCCCCGACAACGTGTGAAACTCCCGCACGGCTTGTGGTTGCTTTTTGTCGTGTCCTGCTTCTGGGTTAATTTGCTCTTGTGAAGCGGTGTTTTCATATAAGAAGATATTAGGGAACCATACTTAATTTGGTTTTTATTTTCATTCTGTTTTTTATAAGTGTCATACTTTGGAGGTTTCCCCACATACTGCTATTGAAACTAGTTTAGTATTACCCTGTTAGGGAAATTCACGATGATAATTTTTATTTCAAATCTTTCATAGGAATGTTGTAGATTAAAGCTAGGTTTCTGCTGTGTTTTCTTGCAACATAAATTTCAACATATTCCGTGATGAAGGGGGAACTGGAAGACTTCCTGCACAATTTGACTGATGGGAATTAATTATAGAAATATAATGATATTCAAAAATAATCATATTAGGAAGCACAAATGTAGTGAGACTGTACAAATGAGGCACAGCCTCTATCAAGTAATTGTATGTTTGCTCTTTAAGAATATTTCCAAGTTTCTAAACATCTTACAGAAGAGAACACTCAGAGTGTTTCCATCTAATGCCGAACATGCTCAGTACAGAACTAGGTCATTGAACAATAGACTGAACAGCAATCAGCACTCTACTGCTGCATAATGCATTAAGTATAACATGCAGAAACCATTCCCGGAGCTGGAAGCTGCTATTTCATGTCTGTAAATTCAAGCTGACATGACATTTAATATTGTTTCATAGTAATGAACAACAAGGTTTCATTCATTCATAAGCACAGCACAAAGCCAAGTTTGAGTCTAGTGAGTAGCAAGGAGGCAAGAGGGGGACATGCGCTATGTTTCTGTAGACAAGAGCACCATATTAATGACGGCCAGTGAGCTCTCTGCTACTGATCTAGAGAGCTGCAGTGGAAACCTTCGCTGTGATGCTTCAGACTCCTGCTCCTAGAAGAACTAGTGAACAAGCAAAATATCTCTGGGTTTCCCTCCTAAAATAGCAGTGGTATTTAACTTTCCTGGATCAATGGCTAGTCCTTTTCAGTTCCCAGGAAGTCACGGTTGAAACTCTGAGACAGAATAATAGCATCAATGCCATCATCTGGTCAGCATGCTTTGAAATGTTTGTTTTTTAAATCCTTGTGCATAAAATTCTGATTTGTATTTCCCCAGGAATACCAATGTAAACCATGATCTCTAAATGGGAAAACTCCTCTCCCGTTAAATTTAGCAGTATACTTTAATAGGAATGCTCTTTCAAGGTTTTGTGTTTTTGGCTCAACCGTCTGTTGCGTTTGTTTTAGATTACTGGAGCAGATCCAACAGAGAGAAGATGTGCAGAACAGCTCTGGCAGGTTCCCTGTCACAGGTTTTCTTTCCTTACAGGTACTATGGCCTAGATGCTGTCAGTGCTGTCAGTGCCACAAACAGGCTTTAGTGGAATCTTCCTGAAAGCTTTTCAGAGCCCAAGTTGGTCAGAAATGATGTTTGTAAATCAAAATTTCACCCAGTAAGCAAGATAGAAACTAGAAGGGAAAAGTGGCTGCTTTGGAAGCTGCAATAAGCCTCTGGTTATTCTTTCCTCTAGGAAAGAACGCGCTTTGAGAATTTGGGGTCCCAGTTAACAGGAAAGTCCAGTGAAGATGGAAAGCTGGGCCCAGGTGTCATCGATCTTACGCGGCCAGAAGATGCAGAGGGTGAGTGGCTTTTCCCCAGCTCTTTTCTGCTGCTCCGTGTGTTTCCATAGGTATGTCTGATTTAGATGTAGGATCTTTATGGTCTTTCTTAGGAGTCAACAGTCAGATTTCCTAGGCAAAGCAGGAAATATATTTTATATATATCTATATCTCTCTATACATATAATAGTAGAGGACTTTGAGAAACAGCTAGATCCTGTATTACTAAACACGTAGCAATCCAAGAATTTTAAGATTCCATTTTAAAATTTTAAAATAAAAGGATCCTCTACATTCCAGTGAACAACAGAATTCTGTGTTTCATCTGCCTCGCTACCTTCTTGTTAAAAAAGAAAAACATACAAAGAAGCATGTTTTTTAATTTATTTTGTTTTTAATTGACAAGTAATAATTGTATATGTTTATGGGGTACAAAGTGATTTGATTTGATACATGTATACATATGGAATGATCAAATCAGAGTAATTAGCATATCCAAACCAAGTAATTCCCAGGTGCAATCAAACCATTTTGGGGACTGAATGATGGTTTGCAGCAGATTTAGCATAAACTTAATAACGGCTTGGGGAAAGCCCAACCTGTGTCTACACACTACCCATTACTAAAGTCTTGGAAGTCTGGGTGGCAAGACCAGCCTTCCTCTCAGCATGTTTACCCACAGCACTATCCATGTCTGTTCACGTCTCTTCCCTTTTTGTTTGTTTGTTTTAAATGCACAAGCAGCACATCAGCAGAAATTGCTCCCCAGAGTCTGGGTACAATTTATGAGTTAGGTCAGCACTTCAGTAGTAATGTTGCCTGGTTATTTACTGTGTCATCACAGAGTAGGGACTGGTTTTCCAGTTAGCTGTTCCTTTGGCAGAATATGTCTTACCAGTCAGGGAAGATTAATTTGTTCTCTTCAGAGTAACATGATACTTCACCCATCTTTCGTTCCAGCTAAAGTGTTTCTTGGGCTTGAGGGGAAGACTCTTACTAGTATCCCTTTTACAGGATTTCTTCCAGGACCCTAATCCCTTGAAAACACATGAAGACACTTCATAGCAGCCTCTGAACTGGGCATGGCTCCTAGTGATAGCTTTGGGTATCCCAGGCAGTTCAGAAACCCCTGGAATGAGCACTAAGAGATGGGTAGTGTCAGACATTAGGAAGTACTTGAGAAAGTTTCCAGAAGGCAGAGTTTTCATGCCATTAAGAAAGACTAATGTTTGATGATAGTACTGGGGACAAGGTGTTAAAGCAAATTCTGATTGGTATGTGCGTGCGTGTGTGTGTGTGTGTGTGTGTGTGTGTGTGTGGAGATGGAGAGGCAGGGAGGAGGGTAAGGGAAGGGAAATGAAGGGAAGGCAGGAAGACGAGGAAGAGAAAGGGGGAAGAGTAGGAAGGGAGGAATAAAGAGGATTCAAAACAGAAATATACTTGCCGTCTTCTTTGAAGAACATGTACCAAAAGCACATTCTCATTTTCATAGGCAACTCAGAAATGCAAGCTTTCCACTGATAAGGGTTGAGTTTCCTCCGCCTAGGGAGCCAGAGAGTCCAAGTGATGCAACTTACACAGTTAACCATTTGTCTGCAACACAGGAAATGTGACTGACCTGAAAGTCTGTGTGGTCTGGCTCATCTTGGTTTTGTTGGACAATTGTACAATAGAATACCTAAATCTTTGACCATATGTAATGAAATAATTTGTTTTTCATTACTTTGCAATATTTAGTCTGTTCATTTGGCCACAGACTAGGAGTTAAAAGAGCTCTGTCACCTTACCCTTGCTCTCATAGACTTTTCTTAATTTTCTATGGACTCTTTTTCATTTGTTTTCAAACTTTCTTAACTGCATATTGGGTATAAATATAGTCAGTTGCCTCTCAGTAATGCTATGATGTAGTTAATGATATTATCTGCTTGATAAGTTAAAAATCATGGGCAGGGTTGTTAACTGCTATAACAGGAAAAATTTAAAAACATAGAGAATATGTAGAGAAACATATTATATAGAAATATCTTTAGAAATTCCATTCAATACCCAGATTGTATAGATTCAAACCAATTTTCCTGGTTACTTGGTTTTTTTAGCAAACATTTTTCAAGCACTTAAATGCCAGAGACCGTGTTAAGCTTTTTACACCCATTTTCTCATTTAATCCTAATACACATTGTAAAGAAGATACTGATTTTTTTCCATTTCACAGGTGATAAAATTGAGACTGAGAGTAATTAAGTAACTTTCTATGAGCCACAGAGTTAGGCAGGAGAGAGCTGAAACTTGATCTCAAGCAGCCTGCCATACTGCACCTTCGTATATGCAGATAAACATGTGTTCCTTTTGTTTTTCTGAACAAACTCCTTGCAAGCTTCTTCAAAATGGCCCATTTCCTTTCTCCTAAATATAGCAAGTCATGCCATACACCAGCTCTCATGTTACTGTGTCACACATAGCAGCAATGCCTGGTGAGTGTAATAGTAGGAGCGCTGTAGTGGCCCAGGAGCTTAAGGGGTGTGTGAAAACCTCCCTTTAGAAGTTTGCCCAGAGTTGCCATTGAGACCTCATGTGCTTTTAGGGGACTGTGAGTTCATGAATGGAGTCAAGTTACCTGTTCTAATACTGACAGAAGCGCAATGCCTTTGTGAGGACTGCTAGGATGGGTAGCAGCCTTCTGCTGACTTCTGTGCATTTCCTGGCTTCTGTTCAAGTGTGAGCTGATTGCAAAGCCTGCTGAGTTATAGTTCATCTTAAAGTCAAAGTAGATAACAGGTACATATAATACTTTCTCTACTTTGCTCCTTCGTATTTCCCTTAACAGGAACATTAAGAAGAAACTGAAGTATCAGAATAACTAAAAAAATTCATTTGCTCCTTCACTCAGTCTGTGGTTCCAAAAAGCAACCAACAGTTCTTGAGTGCCTTCAGTGTGCCAAACTGTGTGTGTGTTGGGGGGGAAGAGTTGTCCCTGATCTCTTTGCGCTTATGGTCTATTGAGGAAAGACAGAAGATTAAAAAGGAAATGTATACGTGCATACATAATTATCATGGAGAAAAGTGCTTAGAATATCAGTACTTTTTTGTGCTCTACAGAGAATTCAAAGTGAGAGCTACTTGGGGAAGCTGAGTTGATAGGTGAATTCTGTGCCTCCAGCCCAGGATGTCCCCTCCCTCAGTCCATATATAATCACCTGCAGGTTTCCTCTGGCTTTGGATCAGCAATTTTAAGGGGCTATGCCCTCCCTCCACTTCTATTCCATCCTCCTATGGGGCTTCTGAAGTGACTAAAGTAAGTCACCCCAGAAGACGAGGCCCTGTTCTGGCCAGGCATCCCAGAAAAATGTCTGTCAGTGGTGAAAATGACAATTATCACTTAGTAAGCAACTTGTAGACCTGCTTCATAGCACTGAGCCTGGAGGCATCGAGGAAAAGGTCACCAAAGGAGGCAGCTGTGCATGTGTATTAACCACTCATCAAAATCAAATGACAAAACCATAGGCAAGGAAAACAGAAATTAAAAATATAAAAGGCAAATGCCTTCAAAATTTTATTTTTAAAGTCCAGCTGTTATTTGGCTTGAATGTGACAAGACAGCATTTCTTGTTCACCATGATATTTATAAAACTACAAATTCATTGGTGCTGGGGAGTTAGGAAACATGTTTAAGGTTTTGTTATACTTTGAAGCAGTTGAAGTCTTAACACGTATTGAGTATACAAAATTTGTTAGATCCTATGTAGGACATGTATGGGAGAGAGGACTTGATTAGTTGAGTCTGTCACCATGTAATTTAGAATGGTGAACAGCTGTTGAACTTTTTATGGACTTTTCATCTGGCATTTCCCCTCTTCTTGTTCTGCTTAGGCAAGAGTGCAATTCTTATCCCGACTCTCCTAATTTCAAGGTTATGTACTAGAGTAGAAAAGGCTCTGGCCTGGTTATTGGGAGATTTGGATTAAAGTTCTTTTGCTAAATGACTGAAACCAAATGTCTCTGGGCTTAAATTTCTTTATCTTTTAAAAAAGGCATGTTGGATTTGATTATCTCTAAGGTTCCTTCCAAATCTGTGATTATTATTAGGATCTTCATAAAATACTGAGTGTATTTCTTATAAGAAAGATGATCTATCCACAATAGGTTCTACTTAGTATTTGCAGAGAAATAAAAGAGGAGAGCAATTCCTTAGAAAATATATTTGCGCCACTTACTGAATCAAGTTTTTATATTCCTTGAGCTTTTCTTTTTATTAATGAGAAGATCTTTCCAGTAATATTTCCTAGTTGCTCTTACAGATGGGCTCCCTCCTCTTTTTCTCCTTTTCTTCTTTTCCTCAAGCAACAATAGTCGTGTCGTGGCTTTTAAAAATATATTCTTTCCATATTGTTTCTTTTTTCTCTAAACTTGGGGTTTCTTAATGGATACTTTTTTTTCTGTTCTGCAGTATGGTTTGGGTAAGAAAACATTCTTCTAACACCTTTGTAATGTTCACATTCAATTATTGTGTCCTAGCCTCAGAGGGAGGCTGTACCTCATTTTAATTTTGGAAATAGTGAAATATGAATCTACCATTTAGAGATGAGCTCTGAAAGTGATTATCGTTGGACTGTTGGACCCTGGATTAGAACTAGAATGATGTGCTGTCCTTCATCTATTAAAAACTCGCATTGATTTGAATGGAAATAGATATGTACACTAAGAATATCCCCTTTTAGGACGGTTGCTCTCAGATTTTTTAGAAGCATTTTATAGATTTATACTGAATTTGTGAATTGGATCCCAGCTAGATGGCTTTACCCTTCTGAAAGCTTCTTTGTGTGCGTGTGTGTGTGTACCTCCAATTGCTTCTAAGTTTATGGACAAATAGCAGAGACTGCAATGGTTTTTCTTTTTCCTTTAAAATGCACCACTTAATATGAATGTCTTCTCTTAAAAATCCTGCTTATTTTTTGATCCATACTCTTGGAAATCTTTGAAGTTTTTCTCATTTCCCTTGCCCTCCCTGGATCCTTATTCCTGGTAGAAAAGGAAGATTGCGATACGCGACTTGTTAAAGGAAGCAGAGGCAAACTGTATTGTACCCTAATCTGAGGAGGGATTTAAATGCTACAACTGCTTATACTTTGGAATGTAGAGGTCATTAGTTCAAACCTACCAGAATACAGTGCTTCACATTACAACACTAAGATTCTCAGATTTGGAATAAAGAAGAGAGGTCATCAAATCTATTATTCCATCCAAGAAATCTCCTCTCATATCCCTGACAAGTGGTCATTTCACTTCTGTTTAAATGCCTCTAATGGTCTAATGACAGAAAACTGACCACTTCTCGACAAGTTCATGCTAATTCACTTAGTTCTTTATGTAACACCTTATAGCCAGCATTTGTCTCTATTTCCTTGTAACTTCCACCCATTGGTTCTATTCTGACTTCTGGACTCCAACAGAATAAAAATCATTTTTTCATGTGACACTCCTTCAGACATTTGTTCAAGGACTAGAAGACTTAAATTCTAGTTGTTCCATTTCATACAAGTTGTTTCCTTCCCCTAAATTTTCTCGTCTGTAAGTGAGGAATTTGGTCTAGATGGTTTGTAGCTGACAGTGTTTTCTTCTTAACTCTCTAATTTCACTGCCATATAATTTAAATCATTCACCTTTAAGGCAACTAGGATGTAGTAAGTATCAATGCAATCTTCTAAATAAATGCAATTATTGTAGAAATGTGCCAGAGATGATATGCCTTTGCCCAAGAAGGGATCTAACTACCGGGGCACATACCAGGAATAAAAGGTGAGGAATCACACAGATAAAAAGAAAAGACCCAGGTAAATCAGAGGGAGCATTAACCAGAGCTGTGCTGTGGGCATATGGGTCTGGCCTTCCACAGCTGCCTAAAATAGTGTGTCCAGGCATCTCGGAGAAATGAATTGGCAAAGACGTCTCTGTGGAACCAACAGGCTGGTGCATGAGGCCAGGATGGAGAGTGAGGGAGGCCCAAGACATGGTGAAGATGAGTAACAGCCACACAGGCTGGGAGATAAGCAGAGTTCATGAAGCCCTTGGCTCTGGACTAACTCTGTTGTATGAGTATCACAAAAATGTATTTTACTATGGATATAAACAGTTTTAGAGGATCCTGTGCACCAGTTTATATCAGCACTATATATAAAGTGCAGCTCTCTTAAACAAGCAAATAAACTTCTCTTAAAGAAATATATTTGCTGTGTCTTAAAAGCTCCCAAATAACTTTTAATGTTGGTAGAAAACAATTTCCATTGAACCCTCCAAGTGATGGATAGTCCTGATGGGACAAGAGAGTAAAATGTCAAGATTCTTGTATAACTCCATCCCCTAATACTCCATAAAAGGAACTCAACCTGCTTCTTATTGTTGCTTAAGCTAGAAAGCCCAATTAAAAACCCAGCCTCCCTTTAGTGAGGAACCTATTCTTCCCAATAGCTGGTTTCTCACTGGGTGACAATGGCAGTGTGTATAATCATAATGAAAAGTTATCTACTGTTCTGACTGAATATTCTCTACCCTTGGAAAGAAATGCCTGCCTATGCCATTACTGAATCACACAGACATACCCTCAGCCCTCCATATCCACAAGTACTACATCTGTGGATTCAGTCAACCACAGATCAGAAATATTTACACATAAAAATGGATGGTTGCTTCTGTACTGAAATATATACAGACTTTTCTTTCCTTGTCCCTCTTTCCTAAACAATATAATGTAATAACTATTTGCATAACATTTACATTTTATTAGGTATTATAAGTAATCTAAAAATTATTTAAAGTATATGGGAGGATGTGCACAGGATATATGCAAGTATTATGCCATTTTATGTCAAGGACTTAATCATCTGTAGATCTTGGTATTTACAGCAGGTCCTGGAACCAATCCCCCTCAGATAGTGAAGGACAACTGTGCTTTCCCAACTTGCTACAGCAACTGAGCAACAATAGATTAATACCATCTGCCATGAAAATCAGACCCAAAACAAGAACAGCTAGCATATGTTCCCAATGGGACTGCAAAATCAGTCCTTATCTGCCATGTTTGGACTGACTCTTTAGCTTTTGAGATGTGGACATTGCCTAGGTCCCTGTCCCAGAACCCTCCCTTTGTACCTTTTCTATGTTTAGATCTGTTTAGATACACAAATACTTAACCATCGTGTTACAGTTGCCTATAGTATTCAGTATAGTATTGTGCTGTACAGGTTTATAGCCTAAGAACAATAGGCTATACCATATAGCCTAGGTGTGTGGTAGGCTGTACTATCTAGGTTTGTGTAAGTACACTCTGTGATGTTTGCACAATGACAAAATCATCTGACGCATTTCTCAGAACATAACCCCATCATTAAGCGACACAAGACTGTATTTGACTATCTTTTTTTTCTAGATCCTTGTCTCATTTTACTCTGCTTGTATATCACTGTTTGCTTACACCCACTATCTGCTATTTTCATACTCTTTAGAGATGGTTCTCTGTAGATTGAATCTCCAGTGCCAGGAACCAGGTCTTTCCAGCCAGGATCTTTCCCTACTCAGGGCCTCCCAATCTTCAGTTTTACCCGCATGTTCAACCAAGATATAATTTACTGATTATCTCTTATATACACAGTACTGTTATGGGCATGAAGGGAAAGATTTTTTAACCATAGACTACATTATATTCTTCAAGAGCTAGTAATATAGTTCAGATTACAAAGTTAGCACACATAGAAAGCAAAGCAACTTAAAGTATTACGTGTTCAAGTACATCATTAAAGAAACAGAAAAGAAGTGCTATTTAGAGGAGGAAGCTGCAGTGCTTTGTGGACAAAAATGGAAGGCTTGATAGAAGTATGGCTGGAGATAAGCTTAGGTTTGGATAAGCAAAGAGAAGATGAAGAGCTTTCACTTGAGGGAATAATCCAAGCAGACACAGAGACATTAAGCATGTGGGCATTCATAAGGAAGCTCCAGGAGGGAAGAATCATCTTTTTCATCTTTGTGTTCTCCCTCAAGCCCAACACAAAGCCTTACACATACTTGGACTCAATAAATATTTATTGACTTGAGTATGTTTTGGAAATAGCTGGATTCCATTTTGTGGAGGGCCTTGAATGCCAGGCTGAGGAATTTAGACTTTGTCACCAAATAAACAGGAATTAACCTTTAATTGCTGAAGATTGACTTAGATTATAGAGACTAGGAATAATGAAAATGCAACAGTTAGGTTGGTCTTGGAGATCTGTTAGTCTCTTTATTCTTCTGCTCTCTTTAACATCCTTTCAGAGGGATGTTCAACTGGGTGTCTTTCCATGTTACAACATGAGAAAGATGAGCAAGTGTTAGGTGGGTTTTCATTCAAATCATATGAAAAATAACTCCTCCTTTCCTACTGGATATATTACACATGTTAAGTACGATTTTCACTTTGCCTGCTGTGACTGATTCATGCCTTTACAGATCACTCTTTGGGTCTCACTTAGGAGAGTGATTTTTAAAATTTTTTATTCGGTAGATATTTACACTTTACACATGATGCCCCACTGTATCAGGTCATGGTATGAAAGGCGGAGAGAGATTGTATAAGAATGCATCACCATTTGCATTAGATTATAAACTGTTATGTTTAGGAATAGGCTCTAAAAAGTAACTCTGAACTAAAACTTAATATCCCAAGTCTCAGCCCTGGAGAGAAGCATTTCATAAGCAATATATTCAACCATTTAAAATTTATATTAAAAATACAAATTTAAGCTTGCTGGTTTTAATATATATATTCTTTTACTTTCACGGCAGAGAAATCACTTCATGGTGATTCAACATAAACTCACAGGTTCTGTGGGAAAGTCGATCCTACATGAGGACAAAATGAAACAAGATAATATCTGCTCCATGCTGCAGAGTTACAGACCTTGCAGTAGGGAAGAAAGAAAAACAACTATCAAATGTCCCTAAAACTTCCTTGCCCTCCGTTTATTAAAGCTTCTTAGTCAATAATTCTAATCCATTGTCATTCCAGTGTGTCTTTTATAAAAAGCTGAGCTGTAAACTTACAAGATAATGGTCTCTTCCTTTTTCCTGGCTCTGGCTGAGCAGTATGGTTTGGTTACTGTTCCCACATACGTGAACCGGGGAGATGTGAGATAGTCTTTCTTGGTTGGGCCTTATGCCTATTTGTTGCATCTTAGTCTGTACCATAGAGAACGTTTTGAAATGTTTTTAGCTTTGAAATATATCTTTAGCTTGAAATGTATTTTTAGCTTTTGGGCTCCATTAAGGAGTACATTGCACGCCCCAGCTAACTTGTGGGTTTGCTTTACAACTACCTGAAGAATAGGACATACAGTATAGGAAACATCTCCCAGATATGAGGGAAGTCTATAGAGGAAGCAAATAGGAGTTAAGCACCTGTTATGTTCTTGGTACTGGAATAAACATTCTAATCTACTACTTTTGTTGCCATTACTACTGCCACTGTTTCTAAAGGGAACTACTGTTTAGTGAGTGGGTACTGGGGTTCTAGTCACTGTGCTAGGAAATTTATATGTATTCCCATTTATTCCTTATAAAGATGCTACAAAGAAAAAATTATTAATTGTCTTTTATAGGTAGACGCAACTACAGTTTACAAAAGGAAAATAATTTATCCAATGTTACTTATCTGGGAAAGATCAAATCCACAATTCAAACCCAGATCTGTCTAACTACATAGCATCTGAGCCATACTGCCTCCCACTTTTCTCTAAGATGAGCTGACCAAATTGGTTGCCTTTGTTGGAGGAAATTTTTTTATGGTTTTCATTAAAAAACAGAAAACTTTAACTAAATACAGAGACTTCTGAAAGTCTTTTTTTAAATTTTTCAAACCACAGAAATATTAGGCACTTTTCAAATACTTTCACCAATTTTCAGGGTGGCTCATAAGATTAGATTGATTGCCAAAAAGTCCTTGAGCCGTCTCCTTCTAATAACATCTATTCCATAATCCTAACCTTAAAAAATTTAGTTTCTACTGCACCCATGATCTAAATCTCTCATTCTGATAGAAGACAGATTATCTGGAACAAATGAAGTCAAGGAGAGAGGCCAGTTAAGTTAATTATGTTAGGAGTTTTTAAAGCTCAGTCTGGATGCCACTAAAACAATTCAGCTGACCATTTTAGAAATTCATTTTGATGGCAAGTGTGAAACTTTGGGGATAGTTACATTTGAAGTCCTGTTGTGATTTTGCCATTTACTAACTGTAAGACTTGGGCAATTAATCTCTAAACCTCAAAGTTTCCTCATGCGAAATGAGGAGTGTGGATTAGGTGATCTTTAATATCCCTCTCATGTTAGAGCTCTCTAATTCTATAAGCATGTTTTACCCATTTTATAATGATTCTGCCATTTAAGGAAGGGCCCATTGTATGTTTGTTTGAACATACACACACACACATATATCTTTTTGCACATACCAGGTATTTACACACTCGATATATATATTTATGTATATTATATATTTATATATATACACACACACACCCCAAATGGCATTAAAATAGTTTTCAGATTTAATTTTCTCAAAAAGCTCAGACCTTCAGAATTGAATTATAGAACAAAAGTAAAAACAAAAAACAAAAAAAACCTCAGACTTGCCTTATCATTCTTCTAAGGTTTTCCTGGAAGTGAGGAGGCTGGGGTCTCAGAGTTGTGCAGTATGGCAAGTCAATAAAAGAAGTAAAATTAGAACCAATAATCTCTGTCTCAAATAACAACTATGGGTACATTTTTCCCATCAAAGTCATTCTTATTTTATAGAGGGCTCAAGCAAGGCAAGACACTTAGCAGAATATAAGAAAGAAAATGGGATTTATACAAGATCTGATTTCACAAATTCCAAGGTACTAATGGAGCATGTGGACATATGAGTCTCACTCTAAAATTCTCACTGCTGAAGATGTCCACTGTTCTCTGCTATCTCAATAAGCATTTGAGTCTTTAGCTTATGCCAGCCTGTGTACTAGGCTCTGTGGATGCAGCTATAGATAAGATATAATACATTCACTTCCCTTTTGGGGTGAAAAGTCTAGAGAAGAAGGTAGACACATAAAACTGGTAATTTGTGTAAAATATGGTAAATGTTAAGATGGAGGTAAGCATAGGGTACCATCTGTGGGATCCTGGGGTACTTAGTCTAACCTGGCAACCAGGTAAGACTTCCATGGAATAGATAATCCCTGAGATGAGTCTTCAATAATAAGTTATTACAAGATGAGCAGGTAATGCCAGGAAAAGCAAAACTCAGATTCCTAGCTTGAAACAAGACAGTGTGTAGAGAACTAGAAGTAGTTCAATGTTATAAAACAAAACTTTTTTAAGCAGAGTAGCCAGAGATGGTACTGGAGCCATAAGTAGAGCGCCAGGTCATGGAGAGCTGTGTATACTATAATTAAGGCATTTGGACTTTATTTTGTGGGCATTAGGGAGCCACTGAAGAGTTTTAAATATAGAAGTGACCTAGTCGGAATTGCATTTGTGATGGGTCAGTCCGGCTGAAATTAGACAGAGATATTTAAGTGGATGTTAAAGGACTCAAAACTGGAAGTAAGAATATCAGCCAGAAGGCTGGTTTTTATAATAGTTCAACAGAGACAGTGAGGGCTAAAGCAATTGGTAAGGATTGAAATGAGAGGATGGACTTAGTAGTATCTTTGTAATTAGTTCTGAGATTTGCTTCATCTTGGTTTGTGCTTCTTAGTTTCATGTGGAGTCTATGACAGGAGCTAGGGTCGAATGAAGACAGAACCTGCTGAGCAACAGGAATTATTTAGTCTACCAGCTTTTTCCCAGCCTCTTTATTCCCCAAGAGCATCTTATTGAACCTGAGCTTGCTTCTTCCAAAAACTTAGGAAGCCAAAACTTGTTATTGTCTTCTTTCATCCTCAGTAGTCTCTGGTTCAAACTTAAATGATGCCTTTTTGCCTGGGCTCAATGGCTTGCAAGTCCTCCTCCTGTGTATACATACAGCATATAGGTAATAAGTGGAATATTTGATGCTCTGTGCTACTTTTCAGGTCATTAAAATAAAGAAGCACATAATTTATCTCAGCTGCCCTGGGATTCTATAGTCGTAACAGGTAGAGCACTCTGTTTAGCTATCTGTGTAAAATAAATATAACTTGAAAATTTTTTAAAGAAAGTAAACACAGGCATCACAACTGAAAGCAAGAGACTTGAAAATACAGACTGGTATATCACTAGTTAGAATTTCCTTCATTTTGCAAAGCCACGAGCCACATGCATCAGCTCACCACAAAGTCATTAAGCCTTTTTAAGCTCAGATGAAAAACATTAACAAATACCACAAAAGGCTTTAGTATAGCCCCTTTGTTCATTCACATATGGCACTTTATAACTCCTGCGCCACTCCGGTCGTGTGTTTGTTTAAGCTGCCTCCATCAGGCTGGTCCTGAAAGAACAAAAGACATCTTGAGCAATCCTGAGCAGGAAATGGGCTAATCTAAACATGGTTTGTGACACTTTAAGTAGAATAGAAAGGGGAGGGATTGATTAGTCATTAATGTCCAATTGGCTCCATATGGATGTTGCAATAATAAAGCCTTTTTTCAGAGCAGTAGCAGAGTTATTGAATTAGAGGTTTATGTTTCCTTAGAGCTGACCTTAGGGAATTCCCTTTTGGTTCTTCTTGTTGATCTTTTAAAGAGAATGAAGTTTCTAATAGAAAAAAATTAGAAGCCTTACCCACAATAACACTTGCTCATAATCCAGCAACCAAGGAATGCATTAATTTAGTGTTGTTTTAATCCCTTCTATAATTTCAGTCCTTAGTGCTTTCTTTGCATGCCCTTGCATCTTTGGTTGGGTAGTATTTCAGAGACCAATTAGACAGTGGCATGAACTTAGTAACTGGTAATGAGCTCTTCTAATGTGCTTAGCTGTTTAGGGAAGTGGCATCCTTAAGGGGGAAAGTAGTGTTCCAGCCAAAAAATGGTGGGCTTTGAAATTCAGAGTTATTTCAGATCGCTGAATAGTGACTGTGGTAGCTTTGGAGTAGGGGGAATGCACTAGACTAAAAGTCAGAAGACCTAGGTTCTAGAGCTGGCTCTGCTCCTTATTAGCAGTATACTGGCAACTGGTTACTTCAGGAGAAGGTGATACAACCTCTCTGAGCCTTGATTTCCTCATCTGTAAAGTGAGTGAAATATCTGCCCTCCTAACCATTTCAAAGAATAGTAAAGATGATCAAGATAATGTATTTAGCAAAAGCACCTCGTAAATATTATTTTGTGCAAAATTACTTAGCATACCTTGTGTTCCTCTCCTGGAAACTGTCCTCTGGCCTAGTCTATCAAAGAGATAAATTGCTCTTAAAAGACATGCTTTGGTACTCTGGTTAATGAACTGTCTGTTTCCAAAGTGCCCAGTGGAATTTTTTTCTTTAGGTGTATATACCATGTATGACTATATCTACCTCCCTCTTTTTTTTTTTTCTATCTATCTATAGGTTGATCTGTCTCTCTCTCATTTACTCAGTGAATTTCTTAGTGTAGATAAGTTCAACAGTTGAAGTAAATAGAGTATGTTGTTTTAGTGGGGTTAAAGAACCTTAGGATGAAAACAGGGAAATGAGAATTTATCTATGGTCTTTCTCCACATTGGGCAAATGAAGAATTAACACCTTGAGGTACAACAGGTAATTCAGTTTTTGTTCCTGTATCATTGGTTCTTATTTTTTCACCAGTCTCTAGCTCAGAAGAATTATGCATCCATATTTTGTATTTGCCTTTTTCAAGTCAACCTATCAATAGGTCACTCTTTGTAACCTATCTATCTAGCTAATTTTTTATAGAAGACATAGAGAGCAAACCTTACTCTCTACTCCTGGCATCCCTTCTTCTCTGAAGATGAACACATCACTTCCCTAAGGATTAAAGCTCTTGCTTAGCCATGGAATGTATTTTTCCTGCCAAGTAAACCACAAGAATAGCCAAATCCTTTTTTTTGTTTGTTTGTGTTAGAAGAAATCAAATGTGAATTCCAAGCATCCTTCCTATGATGACAGTAAGTTCACATTCTGGCAGGAATAACTTAGCAGAAGGCTTCCATAATCGTAGACAGCTGTCAGTGAACTGGATCTCTACCATATTAAGATAGATTTGGTGGGGTAAACATGGTGAAAAATATCCAACCTGTGTAATATTAATACTCTCCTTCTTTGCTAGTTACTCATATCCCTTTCTAAATTTCCTTCATCTTCTACATTGTTGTTTCTAATGTACTCATCAACATTTTCTCTATTAACCCAAATAAGGGACCACAAATGTATCATGCAACTCTTTCTAAAATCCCACAGGAGAAAATCAACTATTCTATTGATAGACTGATGTAGTTTGAAATACTGTGATTGTCAACAGTTTGTCAGGCAGTCCAATAGTAATATTTATGTCTCTTCTTATTCATAAGCAATCAATTACAGGGTTTTGTGCCCTTATTAATAATTTTTTTGGTAAACTAGACCATCTTTGAGTTCATAATGGCCTGAATATCCCATGTACTTCTCAGATCCACAGAGAAAGAGCCTTTCAAAAAAAAGAGCACTTTTGTTTGTTGGTTGGTTGGTTTCTGTTTTATTTTGGTCTTTTCTTTTTGCCTTTTTAAACTAACATTTAAAACAGTTTTATTTTATATTGTACGGATATGTGACAATTTATCCATTCTCTAATTATTTCCATTTTTTCTATTAATAAAACTGCTATGATATTCTTATATAAGTCTATTTTTGGACAGAAGTTTTTGTTTGCTGGGTCATAGGCAAGAGTATATTTTACTTAGAAGAAAATGCCAGAAAATGGTTATGCCATTTTATACTTTCATCACCTATGTATTAGAGCTCCCTATCCTTGTGGACATTTAGTGTTTATGCCATTCTAGTGGATGTGAAATGTCATTTCGTTTTGGCTTTCATTTGCATTTTCGAGATGATTAATGATGTAGAATACCTTTTCATGTACTCATTGGCCATAACTGTGTCTTCTTCTGTAAAGAGTACATTGAAGTCTTTTGCCCATTTTAAAATTAGATTTTTTTTGTACTTCTGCATATATCTTGGATGCAAGTGCTGGTCAGATATGTGTATTGTGGATATTTTTTTTCCAGTGTGTGCTTTGACATTTCGTTTTCTTAACAGTGCCTTTTGATGAGCAGAGTTTTAATTTTGAGAATATTTAATATTTTTATTTTAGAATATTATGTTTTGGTTACATAAATTGCTTTTGTACCATTTGCGTTAAAGTTATAAATGTGCTCATTGCCCAGATAGTGTGCATTGTACCCCTTAGGTGTGAATTTACCCATCCCCTTCTCACCCCTCCCACATGCTTGATTGGGAAAAAGTTTAATTTATAATTTACAGTATATTTACATACTATATCTAAGAATCTTTTTACTCCAAGGTCACTAAAATATTGTCCTGTGTATTTTTTGAGGCATCTTATAATTTTTGCTTTTAGTTTTAAGTCATGATTCACCTCAAATTAATTGTTAGGTGTAGTGTGTGATAAGAGGTCAAGGTTTGTTTTTTTTTTTCAATATGTTTATTCATTTGCTGTAGCACTGTTTGTTGAAAAGACTATCATTTCACACTTTAACAGCCTGAATCTTTATTAAGGTACTTTGAATCCTCCAATTTTTTTCAAGTGTGTTCTGGCTGTTCTTACTGCTTTATTTTTCATATAGGTTTCAAAATCAACTTGTCAAGTTCTACAAAAAAGTCTTTTAGGAACTTTATTGGTATTAGGTTGAATCTATAGAAAAATTTGGTAAGAATTGACATTCTAACAATATTAAGTCTTTTCATTTATAAACATGGTATATCCTTCCATTTATTTAGGTCTTCTTTAAGTCACAAATATTGTCTTTTTTCAGTGTAGATGTCTTGAATGCTTTTTTTGGTTAAATTTATTCCTAAGTATTTTATTTTCTGATGCTATTATAAATGTAAATTTAAAAATTATTTTTAATTGTTTGCTGCTAGTGTATAGAACTATGTTTGATTTCTGTATTTTTATTATAGTGTAATACTGCTAAATTCACTTATTCATTCTCATAATTATTTTGCAGATTCCTTAGGATTTTTATGTAAATAATTATATTATTTACATATTTTTATAACATTTATTAGATAATACTTATTCCTTTTTAATTTGTATGCCTTTTATTTCTTTAATTGTTAATTAACAATGGTGAGAGTAGACATCTTTGCCCTCTTCTTTATTTTGAGGGAGAGCATTCAGTAGTTCACTATTAAGATGATAACCTGTAGGTTTTTCTTAAGTGTCCTTTATCAGACTGGGGAAGTTCCCTTCTAATACTAGTTTCCTGAGCATTTCTATCATGAATGAGTATTGCATATTGTCAAAACCATTTTCTGAATCTATTGTTAGGGTCATGTGTTTTTTCCCTTTGTTCTGTTAAGATAGTGAGTTATATTGCCTTATTTTTAAATGTTAAATTAATTTTATATTCCTGAGATAAGTCCTACTTGGTCACGCTGTATTATCTATTTTACATTTTGTTGGATTAAATTTGTTAACATTTTATTAAAAATTTTTCCATTTATGTTTAAACCTGTGTCAGGGTATGCTGCTTCATGAAATTAATTGGGAAGTATTTCTTCCTCTACATTCTGTATTTGTGCCAGATTCTTATTATTATGTTCCTTAAATGTTCGAAAGAATTTATTAGTGAAACCATTTGGGACTAGAGTTTTCTACATGGGAATGTTCTTGGTTATAAATTCAATCGTATCATTAGCTATCAGAATATTCTACTTATTAAAATTTCTACTTATCAGCTATCAGAATTTCTACTTATTCTTGAGTGACTTGGTAGTTTGTGTCTTTCGGGGAATTTGTTCATTTCATCTAAGTTGGCAAATTTATTGAAATTAAGTTATTCCTGATATTCCCTTATTATCCTTTTAATGTGTGCAGTATCTATAGTGAAATTCCCTCTTTATGTCCAAATATTGGTATTTTTGTTTTCTGTCTTTGTTGGTCATTCTTACTTGAGGTTTATCACTTTTATTGTTTTCTTCAAATTACTAATGCTTGGCTTTTTAAATTGTCATTATTGTGTCTGTTTGCTATTTCATTGATTTTCATTCTTTATCTACCCTGAAAATCTCTGACTTTTAATTGGATCATTTAATTTATTTCTATTTAATGTAATTATTAAATTTGATGGGCTTAGGTCTTACAATTTGATATTTGTTTTCTATTTGTTCCCCCACTTTTTTAACTTCTGTGTCTCCTTTACTGTCTTCCTTTGTGTTAACTGAATCCTTTTTATGTCTTCCATTTGAATTACTCTATTGGTTTTTTAGCTGTATCTCTGTATTTTTTTTAAATTGCTTTTCTAAGGATTCACTATGAATCCTTAATTGAGTATCCTCACAGTTAAAATTTTACCAGTTCACATAAAATAAAGCAAGTTTTAACAATTTAGTTCCATTTACTACCCTCATTCTTTGTGCTAATATGCTATTGTTATCCCATATTTTACCTCTTCATATTGTTAATGGAAAAAAACTCAAACTCTGTAAAATAATTTAAAGAGGTTTAATCTGAGTGAAACATGAATGTTCCTTAGCCCACAGAGCCACACCTAAGAAGCTTTGAGTAAGTGGTCCTGAGGCAGCTGGGTTATAGTTTGGTTTTATACATTTCAGGGAGACAGGGATTGCAGGTAAAATCATAAATCAATACGTGGAAGGTGTACATTGGTTTGGCCTGAAAAGGTAGGACATCTTGAAGCAAGGCCTTACAGGTTATAAGTGGGTTCAGAGATTCCTTGATTTGTAATTGGTTACAGAAATAAAGCTTTGTCTAAAGGCTTGGAATGTTTTATGTTAAGATAAGGAAGTCTTTTAATAAGAGACAAGCCACAGTATACAGATTCAAGTGATCTGTTAAGAAAATCGATGGCCTACAGGTGTGATTTAATCTTTGCCTTGCATGGCCTTAGGTCCCGTTAAAAATTTAGTATCTTATTGTCACAAACAGTCTGTTTTTGTCAGTCTTATGATCTCTGTTTTAGCATTAATGTTGGTCAGTTGTTGTATTTATACTCCAAAAGGGAGTGAGTATAATGGCTCTCCCTTCCCTTCATGGCCAGGAACTTACTTTTAAGGTTTTTTGGGGGAGTTCCCTTGGCCAAAAAGTGTCCTTTCAGTTGGCAGCTTGGCTTAGGATTTTAGTTTTGGTTTATAATATGTTATAAATCCCATAATACAATGTTATATTTTGTATTAGTTTCTTATCTTTTAAAAACATTAAAAAATCAGTTTTTTATTAATGAAATCTGAAGAAGAAAAAAGAGTTACATTATTTTTGATGTTCTTCCTTTCTTTCTGTATATCTACTTTCCATCAGTTGTTATTTCTCTTCATCTTGTATAATTCCCTTGAATATCCCTTTTGGTATTTGTCTGCTGGCAACTTGTTCTCTCAGCTTTTATATTTATCTAAAAGTGTATTTCATATTCATTTTTGAAGCATATGTTCACTGTATAAAACTCTGGATTGAGTTTTTTTTCCTTCTTCTAGCTTTCTAAACATGTTCCATAGTCTGCCAGCCTTCATTGTTTCTAGCGAATAATCAGCCATCATTTGCATTATTGTTCCCCTATCTAATGTGTCCTTTTTTCCTGAATTTTCTCTTTGTCTTTAGTTTTCAACAGTTTAACTAGTGTCTGGATGTGATTCTCATTGTATTTATTTTGTCTGCATTTCTCTGAATGTGTTGAACCTGTTAGTTGATGTTTCTCACCAAATTTAGGTAATTTTCAACCAATATTATTTTTTGTCTATGGGTCACATTTTCCTGGTTGTTTGCACAATTAGTAATTTTTTAATTATGTATTGCATGTTGCGGATTATAAATTGTAGAGACTCTGGATTCTATTCTCTTCCTCTGAAAATTTTTAATGTTTTTTGGTAGGAAGCAGTTAAATTACCTGCTGATCACATTGACCTCATGAAAGCTTAGTTTTTACACTGTTAGGAAAAGTCTGTTTCAATATTGTTTTTAGTCTTAGTGTGAATCTTTAGTTCTGACATACAAAATTTATTCCTAAGGAGTTTCCTTTCTAAGATTTCCATGGAAAGCCCAAGGTGTTTATGAATCTCTTCTAACTTGATAGGATTCAAATTCAAATTCTGTTTCCCTGGCAATGAGCATAAGCTGAAATCTCTTTTCAGATTTTTCAACTGTGTGCCCCTATTTTTGACTGGGCTCCCTTGAATCTTCCGTATAGGGAGTTCAAGGGTTGGCCACTTGGGAGCTCAAACTCTGTCTTCTGACGCATTCATCCAATTAGACTGACTTTCTGTTTGCATTTCAGCCATTTAATGCTATGCAGACTGGAAAGTCTCTTTATGGGAAAAACTATGAAAATAGATTTTCAGCGAACGAAATGCCTTTCTTTTGAAGATGAATCCTCTCCAATTTATGCTTAATTATTGTAGCTCAGGTGTCTTCAGATTTTTTTTTCTCATATTTTGTCCAGAGTTTATAATTATTACTTGTTGGAAGATTGGTCCAATATGAACTATTCTGCCATTACCAGAACCGAATCTTAGAATAAAATCTTTTGTGGCAACATTTTACATATATTACCTTCATTCTGTCTGACAAAATGTAAGTTTTAATTGGCTTTTGAGGAGGTAGTCACTTTATTTTTCTCTATTCTTTATTATCAACTCACTAGTAATCATCGGGACTTTTCAGTGGTAATTTCTTATTTAGTTTTCCATTTTGATCTCTTCTAGAGTGTATTTGTCCATGTTACTCTCCTGCTTAAAATCCTTAAAGACTTCTTAGCTTGGCATTCAAGGTGCTTAGCAATCTGGTCCCTATTTACTTTTCTAATTTTATCTTTTAGTACTCCCTTCTTTTTTTACATAAAGCCAAGCCATAGCCAGCTTCTTTTTATTCCCTAAAATCTACTGTGCTTTTGTTATAACTTTGTGCCTTTATTCACACTCATTTCCCAGCCTGAAGTACTTTCACATTTAATTAATTCTTACTCTTCCTTTAAGATGCTACTCAAGCACCACTTTATCTCTAAATCCTCTTTAATATTCATCTCTGTCCACCCCAATAATGTTAGTATTTTCTCTCCTTTGCTTTCATAGCATTTTAAATTACTTTTCTTAGCACTATTTTGTAATTTTTTATTTATATGTCTTCCCGCACACTGGACCAAATTTCTTAAAAACAAAGTGCATATGTTATTTATCTTTGTATACCCCATCACAATGCTGGGTACATCTGAAATTTGTTGGGAGTATTTATTGAATTAATGCATAAATAAATGATTAATAGGCACATTACAAAATTAACAGAGTTCTTCCTTAGGGAGAACTTTATATATACACCAGACACTCAACTTATTCACTCAGATAACCCTTGGAATTTACCCAGGAAGGGGCCTCTCTAGGATTAGTTCAGGACCATTGCCAGAGGCTATGATGGTAACACTGGCCTTCTTTCCAACCCACCTGGAAAAACTCAATTTTCTGTCTTCTCTTTAAATCATTCAAGTCACAGCTTCCTAAAGAGGTATTTGCCTTGGCAATTTCTATTTTCTCCCTATAGATTAACTATCATTCTTTGTCTAACTGAAAGTTTGCCTTTACACAAACTGTGACTTGAGAGATGAAGGGTGAATTAACCAATCTTTGCTTCCTAGGGGAAGTGTGCAGAGCAGAAGCTCCTACAATACAGGGACCTTACTTTCCTTTAGATCCTAGTGTGGTGCTGTTGATCTCCTGGCCTTTCAGTAACTGTCATTTGGGACTGCTTGCTGGCAATTAAATACTCTCAGGTCAGTTGGAAAGCAGTAGTTTCTAGGTACATAGCTGTGGGTCTAGGCTTCTTCTAATTGCTTTCCATCAAAAGTGGTATCTTGAACTCACAAATGAATCCTCTGATATTAAAAGGAAAAGAAGCTGTCTCATAGAATTATGAGCCAATTCCTAGGACAATACAATTCTGGATTCTGACACAGAGTATTGGCTATTTAAAAAAGAAATGCTTTTTTAATACTTAATTTTATTTTCAAAAATGGATGGAACAGTATGAAACCATACTTGATATATATATTTTTAAAGTTAATTATAACAGAAAGTATTTTTAAGACTTCAAATACAGAGGTTAATAACATACCTTTTGAAAATAATTGATAGCATGCAATAGAATTTTCCTTATCTGCTTAAAAAGGCTTTCAAAATTTACAATTTCCATTTTTAAATTTCTGAATTTATATACATATACAGTCACGTATATATTTCTATTGCTGCAACAATTTCATAACCATTTTATTTCATGAAGTAAAGTTTAGGGAAGTTTAGGGATATTTTCTAAATGTTCTTTTGACTTTGTGGCTTCTAGTATTTTCTTAAAATTCTGGCTCAAAGCTTAACTCAAACTTAGATTGTGAGTTCAAGTAATAGATGAGTAGTCAGCTCTAAATGAAAAAACAAAGTAATTTTGAGAGATGTTTTCTATCAAGAGATTCAGTTCAAGAAATATTTGTTGAAAAACATCTTTCTGTATAGTACTCACCTGGATTCTTCTATTAATTCCATGGAAGTTCGCTGCAAAAATACATAATAGAAGAAACCCTCAACATTTCCCTGTATCGCATTTGTGGTTTACAGTGTTGTATTTCCTGTACCAACTCCAATGTTAATGCAGGTATTTTAAGTCCAGGGAAGGATAGAGCCCCTTTTCAGAATGTTAGTGGTGGCTGTGAAGGCAAGAGTAAGAGACAATTTTCGTATGTAAAGTTGATTTGTTGTTTTTGCTTGACTGCATAATTAAGAAGGAGGGTGACCTCCTGGGCATAGTTTGCGTTGCCAAAAGATAGCCTTAGAGTACCACATATTTGGGAGATAGGAGAGAAAAAAGATAAAAATAGGAAGAGCTGGAGAAGGAAAAACAGGAAAACATTTATCCAAGTTATAGTTTTGCAAAGGGATCTAGGCACTGCACTACAAATTTGCATAGTAATAAATGTCATTGCTGTAGTTGATGTCTGATCAGATATCGGGTCCAATTTAAAAGTGATTTTCAAACTTAAATTTCCCTAGAAAGTCTCTTCTTCTCAGTCCTTGGTTCATCTGACACAGCATCCCTAGTTTAGCTTAAGATGTCCCCATTCACTTTTCAGTTGTCACCTCTTCTTTCTTCCAGGAGGAATGAACTGAAAAGAGATGTACACATGCTCTAAGGCATTTCTATTTCCCCTCTTCTTAATTCAATGCACCAGGCTTGAATTTCCCAATTTTTTGGAGCATTAGTTGTGAGTACTAAAGATCTACTGTGTAATTAATTCAGTGTCAGTCAATGTCCTGTAGATAATACATGCTGTGGCAGGAAGGGAAAAGGTTAGTGCAGAGCAGTTGATGGAGGTGGGACCTCAGCTCTGTTTCTTGGAAAAGGGTATAATTTAGTAAAGCAGAAGGGAGTAGGAAGGATATGCTAAGACTGTGGTATAGCACGAGCGGGGAGACATTGGGTATGTGTATGACATGTCTGGGAGAATCATTAAGTATGGAGTAGAGGATCTAGAAAGTTTCTGTATACTAAAACCAGAGTCTAAAAATTCACTACAAATCTCTATCAGTCTGTAGGAGATTAAAACTTCTCATTTACAATGAAATACATATTTTAAGTGAAGAAATAAACGGAAGCTGACTGGTTTTGCTAGAGGTTGGAGAGAAAACTACAACAGTAAAAGCAGACCTCAAATGTTAATCACCTGTGGCATAGTTGTTAACTTAGAATAATATTGAAATGTTTTTGCATCTGACATTCTCCACAAACCTGTCTCCTTTTATGTGTATGCATGTCAGTATATAAATTGCTGAATCCATGTCAGTTGTAAAGTAATGGCACTGAGGGCATCATAAATTACTGTGGTGATCCTCAGGAGAAGACACTGTCGTATGTGAATGAGTGTTTCGCTTCCAGAGTAATGTATGCCTTCATCTGGCCCAGCAGTCAGCATATTGCCCTGTGTTGATGGATATTGTCAGCTGGAAGCTACACTACATTTCACTGCACAATAAACATGGCTGTCAAACCCATATAAAGTGAAATCAATTTATCCTGTATGGTCAGTGCATTTTAAATGAAATTAATGTACTGTGGGTATGGTGGCAAAAAGGTAGCATATTAGTTATGCATCTTGGGATCTGAGACTTTGCATGTAAGGGATCATTCTGTCTAGAAGGGCTAAAAGAAGAGCTGTTTATAAAATATGTTATTTTTTGCATGATCTTCAGAAAGTGGTTTCTCTGCCCTCTTTCATGCTTAGAAAAAAAAAAATTCACAATATTAGGCAATTCCACCCTTTTGTCCTGTATTTTGCTTGCAGTAAATGATGACCATATTTGCCAAATAATAGTGAATTTTAATGTTCTAATTTATTACTGGCTTTGACACGAACAAATTTCTACTTAACCAAGGTATCTAGAAATAGAGTGGCAGGGCCAGAGATTGATTGGGTCATATGTTGTTCCTGTATAATAATTTAACTCAGCTAAAAGGATTTACTTTTTCCAGAAAATAGAAATGTTGGTTTTTATGTATATTTTGCATTCAAACTCTTCGGGGTAGGTTTTCCTGTTTATGCAGTAGAAGGCATGTCTGAGGCCATCAGTCCACCTACTTTACATTTAATTATAGAAGTTCTCAATCTTTAGGAAGATGTTCAGTAGTTGCCACATTGCAAAGTATACATCAGTGTGTCACCCTGGTAGTGTGTGTGAAAACAAGCAAGAGCTATGTTCATTCATTCATTCATTGAATCAGTCATTAATTTGACACATTTTACTAATTGAAGTTCTAAGTGCTAAGTCCGTCACTGGATCCTAGGAATATAGCAGTGAACAAGATCCAGCCCCTGCTCTATCTTCAAGGAGCTTTCAATCTGTTATTAGAGTCAGCTCTTTGGAAACTATAAGACATCAAGAATTTAGATATAGTTTCATAGGTGTTAAAAAACTACTGTTCAACAACTGAAAAATAGGTTAGGCCCTTGAAAATGTATAACTCTTAGTCTACTACTTTTTCATATGAATTGAAGACCAAATTATTTTTACTTAATGGGTATTTATCATCTATTACGTGGGAAATCCTAAAGAGACAAGAATGAGTACAACATAATCACTAACTTAACGGATCTCTGTTCCTGGGTATGAAGTGGAAATATCAGAGGGAGATAAACAAGCATGACTTCGGGGCATGTAGCCTGAAAGCAAGAGGAATGAGTGCAGCCTGGGAGCATCATTGTGAATGAGGTTCCTTTAGTCTGAATTACCCATCCCATCTGTCTTTACCCACCTCTCCCACTTATTTCTGATTCCTGTTCATCCTTCAAGACTCAGCTTAGACATCACATCTCCTAGGAAGCAACAGCTAACTATCCTGTCTGGTGCTCTCTTGGTGCCCTGTTAACTTCAATATTGTAGCACATACTACGTTCTTTGTTATATTAATAATTGTCTGTCTCCCCCCACCCCAACTGTGAGCTCCTTAACAACAAAAGCTGATTTATTCACCTTTTTATCCTTAGCACCTAGGATAAAGCCTAGCTCATAATAATTGTTCAATTAATATTTTTCATTAAATTAATTCATTTATGAAACATGCCAGCATTTGAGTGGGGCTTGGAGGATGAGTGGGATTTAGCATGAAAGTATAGGAGAAGGGTCTTCAGGGCAGTGAGAAGATAACAGGTCAAGACATAATATTGTGACAGAGAATTCTATTTGGGGAAAACATATAGTTTGAGATAGCTGTGATATTTGGCAACTAAGTCTAAAGATGACAGGTAACAGCTTACTTTTGAAGGAAGGAATCACAGCTGGAAGGTTTAACATAAAGTAATCCCAGTCATTGCTTTATCATCACCCACCATTGATTGTAGTAAATGTGGTAAATGTATAAAAACATACAAAATTAATTCTGCCAAGTGTATCTTTGAGGGCTACATTACATTAGAAGGGCCTATAGAATTGTCATTTGAAACTGCCTTCTGCTTCCAAGAGGTCATTTGGAAGAGAAGGACCCAGGGAAAACAGCTGAACCAGGTGGGAAGCTGTGTTACGTTATCTGCATAATAATGCTTTGCACTCATCTTGTTCTTCCTGCCCTGACATTACAGGAAATAAAGCAATGAATGGCTCTGCAGCTAAACTACAGCAGTATTATTGTTGGCCAACAGGAGGCGCCACTGTGGCTGAAGCACGAGTCTACAGGGATGCCCGCGGCCGTGCCAGCAGTGAGCCACACATCAAGCGACCAATGAACGCATTCATGGTCTGGGCGAAGGATGAGAGGAGGAAAATCCTTCAGGCCTTCCCCGACATGCATAACTCCAACATTAGCAAAATCTTAGGTGAGTGCAGCAGCACAGCTGGAGCCGATCTTCTGCCCCAAGAGTGGGAAGCAAGGGCGTAAGGAGGCTCCTAAGGGAGACTGTGGTTGGCAAAAGTTAGATGGAAGTCAGCCAGCTTCTAAGGGAGTCTTTGTCATCTTCTATGTCTACCTCCCCCACTCCACAACGTGGCATGTAGATTTAGGAGTTATATCCACCAGGTGCCAGGACAGGACTGGCTAAAAACTTATTTTGGAGACAAAACTATTTATAGTATGTTAATACCATGAATTTAGCAATTCTTTAGAGGTCACTGCTAAATAGTAATCAGGGAGACATACTTTATCTTCTCCTATTATTCAGTCTTCTTAAATTCCTAAGTTGCTACCAAGCCTTGGAAACACTCATAGGCCCTACAGTTTTCTGCTTTAGTATTCTTGGGTTCATATGTCACACTGGAAGAATTCATCAAGGACTAGAAATGAACCCCAAAATGGTGTGAAATTCGTGGAGTGTAGAACAGTGCCTCTAATGATAACTTTAAAACTTGTAAAATAAATCTACATTTACTTTAATAAGACATGACTAGTTCAAATTTCACAGCAGTGAGTTAAACACATAGACCACAGGGCAGAGGCCCGTTTTGTGGTAAATTGCCAGTGACTCTCCCATTTCTCAGGATTAAACTCAAGCCTTGTTCTATTATTGTAAAGCTTGACTAGTGCAGATTATACAGTTTGGAATTATTGTGCTCAACATATTGAACATATTTTATTCAACATGCAGCATTACCGTCAACATGTTTCCTCTTTAAAAAGAAAAAACACAGAAGGCACTGTTCTATTTAAGCTGTCATGATGTGACAAAATCTCAAAGGAAGCCGTTTAAGAAGCTGAAAAACATTAGAGACTTAAACTGTGGTTTTAATTTTTTAAATGTTTTGTTCAAAAGCAATAAATATTTAACCTGAGTAAATATCAGTAATCTGGACATACACAAATACACATGTTTTGTCACTGTATAAATAATTTAACTTGATTCTGAGACATTTTGAGGCAATGACCTCTAAGAAAATTTAAAACATACATGAGATCAAATAGTGGTGAAATGTTAAAATACAAGTTT